>JADLZN010006781.1:0-167130 GCA_018155175.1 Sinocyclocheilus anophthalmus
AGGTAGGTAGGACCTTGGCTTCGCGTTCGCTAACATAGTTGATTTTTAGCGACTCCGTTACTAGATATCGCACTTTCCATCTATGACGAAGCCCAAGCGAGGTATAATGTAGGGGGAATTGTGTAAAAGACGCTAACTGAACAAAAACCAAAAAAGTCAGAGAGGGGTCACTGATTGGAAGGGTAAGTACACTTCATACTAATCCACTACATATCACTGTAACATCCGAGCGTAGTTATTATATAAAACTCTCTGCAACAGCCTTATGAGACTGCTCTAGTGATACTACTATGAAACCGGTGCCAACATCCAACAATGCCAAGCCAAGACTGTGTCAATATCCAATGTCCTGCAGCAGCACCCTTATAAGACAGTGAAATGCATAACATCTACTAGACACGCCCGAGTTTTATTAACACACAGAACAAGCCATAAAGGCTTCTCACATCTCGTAGTAAGGGTGCTTTTTTAAGGATTTCTAGGAAACGCAGGTGAATAGACCCATGAGACAACACATTTCCTTATTGTCAGATTATCTGAAGGGGGGGAGGGCGGGCAATGAAATGGTTGGGCGAATTTAGGTGAGGTCAAGTACCCAGAATCACTCAATGCCGAGTAAATCCAATGAAAACTCATACATAAAGTCCAAATAATTAATAAAATGGTCGGTTCTTCAGGGTTTAGGGGCTGTTGTACTAATGATCTCTGTTTATCATGGCGGCCTTTTGACCAGTGAAAAGTTTACAAGCACAGAAATGTCGCATTTTATTAAGTCGATTTGATTCAGATAATGTACGTTGATACTATGCATTGGGCATTTAACCAACTAATTAAAATACAAATCACCTGTGAGTGCATTGTCGTTTGTGTGACAAAATTAATAGTGTAACCATAATTACACTGCAGAAACTGCTAAATAGGCAGATGCAATTAAAGTACAAAGGAGAGCATATCTGCCAGTCCTGTCCATAATAAAACATAGAAATAGGTTGCTGCTATGAATTATCCGCGCCTGCGTCACAGGAAATGCCAGCACCTGTGTAAGCACCTAAAAACTTTCAATAGTGTTACAGACTTAACTAAAGAGACAGACCTGGAATCGGAAAGGGCGCCTATTGGCTAAATGATCAGTAGAACTTTGTAGTTCTATTATTACAACAAGAGAGCAAGGAGGGTCGCGGGGGAGATAACCTTTTGAGTGCTGTATGATTTAGGTGGTGCCTCCCTCCCTCCCTTTATTTTCGTGACAAACCATACAGGAACTTTTGGCTCTCCCGTTTTCAATAAAGCCCAAGTCATGAACACCGACCGTTTATCGCAGACGGCAATTTATTCCATTTATTTTATTGCCTTGGGAAAAGTCTGCATTTGGTAGAATAGCTTTGTACGAAACTAAATAAGTGGCTCAAACACACGAGTTGTAGGCATATAGTGAAAAATTGGTTTTAGGCATAATGGAGTATAGTGTAGAGGAAAAATGGATGCTCATCTCTCAGGGTGTAACAGTGCAGAATAAATTCTAAGTATCTAGCGTGGCATGTCTGACTTTTTAAAAGATTGTAAACATCTGCTTCTTTTGAACGACGTGAGCCAGCACCAAACGATCTGGGGTTCATAGGGGGGTGTTAATGTAAAAGTTGTGATGCTCAGACATGAAACTGCTGGTTTAAAGAGGCTGAAAATACAAAAGAAGCATACAACGATGAGACTCAATAGCTAAGACTAACTTCGGTCCCAGTAGCCGAAACCCTGGTGGGGCTTCATCACCCATCGGATTATTCAACAGACGGTGGTCTATTCAGATAGAATTGCTAGACTGTGAAATTGCAGATGACAAGAATATTGGACTACTGACTGAGTAATATTAACGAGATTTTTCTGCACAAGAAGTGTTCAACATTCGATCTAATAAACACCTTTTACTTTTGATTACGTTATAACCCATTGTTAGATAGGTTCATGGGGCACAACTCACTGTCAGCGCAGGGTTTTACCATAGGGGCCCATTGGATGTAATTTAAGGAAGTGCATGCGCCACTATTCAAGCAGGGAAACCTTAAGAGGACTTGAAGGGTCCGCGGGATCAAACCAGTGGAAAATGGTTCTTGTAGTTGGTACAGAAAGTAGAATGTACCTAGCTACTTAGATCCCAATGTTAACATCTCAATGTGGAGATGAGTCACATTGGCCCCTGTCACATTACCGAGCTTTTGGAACTGGTTTTTGAACAAAAAATTGTAAGTATTGAGGACAGTTCGATCTGTAGGCAAGACTCCTCTTCTGTCATCGTGTCATGACCTGGCCTTTGGGTCCCAACCACATGTCTAGACCAGGGTTTGTTAAGGCAAGTGTCTCCTGTGTATCCGGTCAAGTATAAAACTTTCAGTCTCGCGAAAATGGCTCTAAATAACCCGTCAAGATCGATTCCATTCCCCCGATTGTAGCGATGTCTACACTCCATTTCCTATAAAACAAACAGACCCTCAAATAACGTCAAAATACACCCAAACTGGGGTATGGGTAAATATTCAACATGTTTGCAGTGATTGTCATTATAAATTCACTTCCCGGGTGCACTTTACTTACTCTGTCTTTAGTTTCTCTCACTTGCGTCTTATTCATTATCCAAGTAAAGTACAAAAATGTTCATTGCAATTATTTTCAAATCAGCGCTCTCGGTGTACATGCCTATGCTTTTCAATGCTCAAAAACCCAAGAATTTTATGCATAATATACTTACATATACGGGCGCAGTGAAACATCCAGTATAACGGGTGATTTGAGAGTGGTATGGGGTCCATCACAAATGCTTTGATGCAACGTAACATATATAAATTTTTAAAATGCATAAGGTTAATAATAAATTCATACATTACCGGGGTACTTTTGTAAAGTAAGATTTTGAACAAGTTTTAGGGTTAGGAACAACTTCCACCTGAGGAGTAGCCACATATAGTTTTTATCATGATAATTTGTAAGTGCGAATTCTAGCATTACTCATGCTGTCAAAAAAGTCTTTGCGCAGATTAGTTCTGTGATGTTTTGAACATGTAATTGTTTAAAAGATCTCAGGCTCCCTGTATTGTGCCCTTCCGTGGTTTTTAGTCACCCCGCTTATTGTAGGGCCAGGGTGTAGCATATTGTGGTCCGTCATTTCCGAGGTAATGTCCTGTGGGTTTCCAGATTGGGACCCGCTGCGAGAATTTGAAAGGGGGGCTGTGTGTGTGGTGTTATGGATAATATTAACTTAAAAGAAAAAAAGATGCAGCACATAAAGCTAACCTGTGAATGGGTTTTAAGAACAAATGTCACGACGAGCATTTTAGGTCACATGCAGCAAGGGAAGTGCACACTGGGGACAGGGTACAACGGGGGCATTTGGATTTCGAAGGAGCTGGAATCGACAATACGGTCAGGTGTTGAACCTGTGTCAGTAACAAAACCGACTTGTTGTCTTATTCTGATTCGTGGGCATGTGTTTCCCCAGATAGTTCTAACAACTAACCTACAGTCGTACACATACGAGGGAGGAATGCTCTCCGTGCTTTAGCAACGAACCGGTCGTACAACCAGCCCGTATATATAGTGCGGTAAGTCTACACGCGGAATCTTTATTTCTGTCCACAGTCTTGGCCAGCGTGTCAGTCTCAAAAGCGTCCTGTATCTGTTGTCCTCGGAAGCACGCCAGGTGCTCTTTCTCAATGAGGTCGCTCTCATCCTCCTCTACAGGCATCCATGTGCCGTCAATGAACCACTGGCCTCTCATGACAGGGATACAATCCTGTTCTACAAGCCGGGGAGCACAAAACAAAGTGCTAATCGAACAGCACAGGACACAGAATAAAAGTAGGAAAGACCTGAATCATTCAGCAATCAAAAACTAGAACAAGTGTAAGAAACATATTGCATGTATTAAACTCGGGTAAATTGTATTTGTTAAAAAAACAAAAAGTTTTTGCAAGAAAACATTCTTTCTACTTCTAAATTTAATGTTTAATTAAATTTGTTACTTGCTGTTTTTTCTAATTATTTATGAAATGTTCTAGTAATTTCCGAGTGAAAATTGTTTCAAAGTAAATCATACACCAATTAGTTTCGGGTACCTGCCTTTAAAAGTTTTACACACTTATTCTTCTGCTAAAGCTCCTAAACCTGACGTGAACAAACTGCAGTGTCACAGACACCAAAGACTGTTTAATAATTCAGTGGCATGGAAGCTACTTTTCTTGAAATGAATTCTCATGTTACATACCCGCTTGGAAGGTCTAAAGCCTCAAAAGCAACCTGTGTGGGTGCAGCTTTCAAGAAAGCAACCTTGTTAATTCATTTATTATTTATTTGTTGCTTAGATTGCTATCTTACTCTCTTAATTTAAATCCACTTATATATATATATAGTTCAATCGAATCATGTTTTATGCTTACGTATCCAATGTTAAACCCTTGTATTTCTACTTTCTCTAGTATTCTCTTCATTACACTAATTGTCTACTATTTTCTTGTTTTTGTAGTGCTTTTTAATTGACGTTCAATTTGGATTGTTTGGTTTTAAGCGACATCCGTCTTCTAAGAGAATGTCTCCATTTCAATGTCTGTAATGTAACTGGACGACGTTGTGAAGCAGGTGTTGGATTTTTGCTGGTCAGTTTTGTTAACCGATTTTGGGACCGTTTTAACATACTAAAACTGATCTTTTGTCAGTAAAGCATAGGAACGCTGTAAGACTTAAGCACAAGATTACAGAACACATCCCGTCAGATGACTCGAACCCTATTCAGGAAAGAAATAAAGACTGTGGGGTGCTTTATTAAGTAATTTGCCGAGTCGGGACTAAAAGTCAAGTGACACACATCTGGTTTACAGACAACTCAGCTAGACTATCAAGTTTAATTATTCATCGCTTACCACAGGCCACTGATCCTTTAACCAAATTGAGAACCACAAAATATTAACTATTCGAATAAGTCCAGTGCTGCTGGCTATATTTTCTTTTTCTGCGATGTCGAAACAATCATGTATGAGTATCAAAGTGCGGACGATCGACGCTAGATGAATGGGACTTATTTACGAGCGATCGTATCACACCCATCTCACATGGCAGCAATTACTGTACCGTGCTCAGTACACGAGTAGGCAACTTCCTTATTCCTCACATCCACTTCATAGAGTCCTCCTCTGACACACACTGCTTCTGTAGCGGTGTCAGCGCTCTTATCCAGCGACGACTGACCTCCGTCTTCAGGAATCTCCTCTCCGCCACGGCTCTCCCGGCTCAAAGCCCTTCCCGGGTCTAACTCGCAGGATCTGCGATACGTGATTTCTATCCTGAGAGAGTCGTGTCCCATGAAGGGCTTCCATGTCTTTTTGTCCTCTTTGTAAAACCACCTGACCTCCTCGGGCCCCAGCTCTGTGATCACCTCGAATCGGTGTCTGGAAGCGCTGGACCGGGCCGCTTTCCGAATGCCGAGCAGACGCTCCTTACCGTGGTAGTAGTCTGAGGCAGGGTTTAGGCAGTGACCTGTGTTGCTGGCATGGAGGCAGCTGGTGACGGGAGGTGTGTGGCCCCTGGGAAGGGCGTCCGAGGCAGGGTTGTGACGGTTCCCGAGTCTCAGCATCATCGTGTCTGGTGGTGAAGAGTGTCTGTCTGCGTCTGACCGCACTGCGTACGGCCCTCTCCCACTGGACTCCTCACAGAGGCTGATGAAGGCATCGCTCCAATCTCTATTGCCAAAAGACAGCTTATTGCCAGGACTGTTACTAGCCCGTGTCTTCTTAGTCAGACTGCTCATAACTCACTCCTCATAGAGCCGCGGACCGGAACTGCCCTCTGTGAGGTCACCCGACAAGGGCCATGACGTCACATCAAAACAGAACGCACCTGACCCTCGACCTGCCGCTACATCCCGCTACATCCCGCACTGTCGTGCTGCTCGGCTGTGTGCTGCGGGTCAGGTGAGCAGGGGTGACCGGCCTGGAGTCGCACACCTGAAATTATGACGTCATAGCGCCACACAAAAAGCGCACACGCAACGTACCGCTTTTAAACGCACATTAAACGACTTTCTGTCATATTATTCCGCCGTTATGGAGCTAGGCAAAGCCTAAGAACCGGTTTGGCAGGCGGCAGTGATTCCTGCGCGACCGGAGCGAGCCTGCCGTCTGCCGTAACGTTTACCTGAACCCGAACCGGAGCGCGCTCTTCCGCGCTGCTCATCCGTAAACGAGTCCGTGTCACAAATAGAAACATAAGTCTGTGCACTATTCCAGTCAGTCTGACGGCGGCTGGGAACAACACTGACCTGCTGGCGCACTGACAAGAGCGGGCTGTACGAGCTGACGTCACAGGAGACGAAGTGCGTAAGCCCTCACGTACGAGCGCAGCGCGCGCTTGTTAGCAACCAGGTAGTGTCTGGAGCGCGCACGTCATTTGTGAACGCTCGTTAGGCTAAGGTCCCCGCCTTGATTGGATGGTTTTGATTAAATGTATTTGGTTACATTCATTTCATCTAAAATAATACAATTATTCGTTTGAGATACAAAGACTGTATTCCTTTGATACACATCTCAAACACACCACGCTTCACACTCACAAACACACACACACACTCACAAACACACAAACACACACAACACACACTCAACCACACAAACCACACACGCACACTCACACACTCACTAACACACACAAACACACACTCAAACACACTCACTCACACTCTCAACCACCCACACCCTCTCAAACACACACACACCCGTCACACACAACGCTCACACACACACACACACTCTCTCTACACACACACACACTCTCAAAACACACACTCACAAACCTCAACACCCACAAACACACACTCTCAAACACACACGCTCACACTCACAAACACACCAAACACTCCAAACACACACACACACACACACACTCCACCCACACCACAGATATGTACCACTCTCCAAACACATCACTACATACACTCAACACCCACACACGCTCACACTCACAACTCACACTCACACACACACACACAACCCACACACAACACACACACACACACTCTCACACACAAAAACACACACACACACAAAAAAACACACACACACACACACAAACCACACACACACACACACTCACACGAACACTCCTCAAACAACACCCACCTCAAACACACACACTTCAAACACACCACACTCACATCTCACAACACACACACACACACACCTCACAACACCCCTCACTCACCACACTCTCAAACAACACCACACCTCTTCAGACATACAACACAACTCACACTCACCAGAACACACACCACCCACACACCTCACAAACACACACCTCTCTCACACACACTCTCAAACACACACACTCTCAAACACACACACACTCACACTCACAAAAACCACACACGCACAAACACACACTCACTCACACACCCTCAAGAACACACAACTCTCTCAGAACACACAACAACTCACCTTACTCACCAAACACACACACACCACACCACATCACACACTCACAACACACACTCACTCACGGACACCTCTCAACACACACACTCACCTCACAAACACACACACACACACCCACCACACACACACACACAAAACACAAACACACACACACACACCTCTCAAACACACACACTCAAACACACACCACACACACCACCCACACACACACACCCACACACACACGCACGCACACACACACAAACACGCACACACTCTCAACGACACACACTCCACTCACAAAACCACACACACACACACAACAGCCACACCCTCACCAAACACACAACCACTCCACACACCTCAACCCCACACCCCACTCACAAACACATCTCACACAACACACTCACACACACACACACACCTCACACACACCCACACCCCTCACAACACACGCACAACGTCACAACTCACCACCACACACACCACACCTCACACACACTCGGTCATCACACCAACACACACACCAGTACACACACACAACACTCACTCACACCACCACACACACACACCTACACTCTCACCCACACACCACACTCACACACACTCACACCACTCACCACACACACACACCACACTCCCTCACACACCCACACACACACCCACACAAACACACAAACACACACACAAAAACACACACACACACTCAACACACACACACCCACTCACAAACACACAACACACTCACACTCACACCCCAACACACACACACACCCACGACACCACACACACACACACACCACACACACACACACACACACACACACACTCACAACACACACACCCACACACACACAAAAAAACACACACACACACACTCACACAAAAACACACACACACACACAAAAACACTCACACACACACACACACACAACACTCACACAACTCACACACACACACACACACAACACACGTCACACACACTCACAAACTCACACACAAACTCACACACACTCACACACACTCACAACACACACACACACACAACACAAACACAAACACACACACACACACTCACACACACACACACACACACACAACTCACACATCACTCACACACACTCACAAACACACACACACACACACTCACGGAGACACACACACACACACCACACTCACACACACTCATCACAGCACCCACACACACACACTCTCACACCACACACACGCACACACACACAAACAAACAAACACACACACACACACTCACACACACACACACTACACACACCACACACACACCACACACACACACACACACACTCTCTCTTTTACACACTCACACACACACACACACAAGCACTCACACTCACAAACACAACACACACACACACACAAATTCACAAACACTCACCCATCAACACCACCACACACGTCCGACACCCACACACACACCCACACACAACCCCACACACACACACACACCCATATACTAGATTATAGTAATGCCACATAATGGCATATTCGAATATTTATATAATTATATTCAATTGCATTTAGTGTAATTTGTATTTAGACAGAGTTTACAAATGCTAGTAATTAATTAAATAAGTTTCTCCAACATGTGTTTTTTTTTATCTAATAGTGGCTGAACCATAAACTTTTGGTTTGCCATGCAGGATCCTTAAATATCAACCCTGTAATTGCTATAAAAATAGAGGAGCCATAGGCTACTTTCCCCCTTTGATTTTAATCCATAACAAGAAAAAAAAATTCTCAATTTGTGTATTCATGTCTACATGTGAATTGTATTAGCAATGCATTATTTGAACCATGAGGATACTGTGCTTTATACAGTCACATAAGTGGCTCCAGGTGATGAAAATGAAGTAGTACTTTGAAGAAAAAAAATATAGTTTAACCCACACTCACAACACACCCACTCACACACACACACACCCCACCTGAGACACAACACACACACACACACAACACCACACACACACACCACCACACACACACAAACACACACACACACACCACACACACACACTCACACACACTCACTCTCACACACACTCCCTCTCAAACACTCACACACACACACTCTCAAACACACACACACACACACCACACACACACATCACACACTCACACACACACTTCTCAAACACACACACACACGCTCACACTCACACACACTCTCACACACACACACTCACACGCATTCTCACACACACACACACACACCACACCACACTCACACACACACAACACACACACACCTCTCAAACACACACACCCACACACACACACACACGCCCACACACACACACACACTCACACCTCACACACACACACACACACAAACACAACACCCACACACACACACACAAAACACAACACACACACACACACACACACACCACACACACACACTCACACACACTCACAAACACACACACATACACTCCACACCACAACACACACACACACGCAATAATGCACACACACACTCACACACACACACTCTCTCGCTCTCACACACACTCACACTCACAAACACACACACCCACACACACAAAAAACACACACACACAAACTCACACACAACAAACGCGCAAACACACACACTCTCAAACACCATACACCACACACACACAGTTCAAACACACACGACACACTCTCAAACCCACACACATCTCAAACACACACACCACACTCACAGACACAACACACACACACACTCACACACACCACACACACACACACAACACACACACACACTCTCAAACACACACCCACTCTCAAACCATACCATCACACTGCTCTCACAAACACACACACACACACACACACACACACACACAACACACCACACACACACCCCATATCTTAATAATAGAGCCACCTAATGGCATATTAGATATTAAATAATTGTCAATAATGTATTTAGTGTCATTTGTATTTAGACAGATATCTTACAAATGCCTAGTAATTAATTAATAATTTTCTCCAACAGTGTTTTTTTTTTTTTTATCTATAGTGGCTGAACCATAAACTTGTTTCCATGCCGGATCTTAAATAATCATCCCTGTATTTGCTGAGACAAATTGAGGAGGCCCATGACCTATCCCCCCTTTGTGACTTTGATTCCACACAAGAAAAAAACTTCTTCTCAATTTGTGTTATTCATTCTACATGTGCATTCCTGTGTTTTATACCTCCACATAGTGGCTCCAGGTGATAAAATGAAGTAGTACTTTGAAGTAAACTATATAGGTTTACCAGTATGTTGTGGAATGTATTCTATTTGTTATTATTATTATTAGCACAAATTTAAGTTGCCTCCACCTTCTTTACGGCCTCAAGATGCCGCTGTTGTCTTGCTACTGACCTTAAACCATTCATCAGTTGTGTGGTCTTTTTGAGTCTTTTTTCAGTAGCTCTGACCAGGTTTGGATGTTTGGGCTTAAATGTCGATTTGTGGGCCTCGGTATTAATGTGGAAGTGTCTCTCCAGCATCGGGCCCCTGCTCTCGACTGTTTCGTGCCTTAGGTGCTAATAGGCAGCTGTCATGAAACCTACTTTGCAAAAACAGCAACACTTTTTAACAACTCGGGCTCATGTGGGAATGTCAAGGGGCCCTCGTGATGTGTAACCCCAGCAGGCCCCTGAACGCCATTGTTCTTTCAGCCATGTTTCCAGGGAAGCTAAAGATACGCCTGTGGGTTTCAACTCGTATATATCCTCTGCTGTGATTTGTTTTCTGTCAGACCACAATCCGGAGGGCTTGTGGATCTTGTGGTTTCCATGCAGAGAACATAATGGATGTGTCTGCTTCTGCTGTTTACACGGTCTGGGAGACTGACTTGAGTTCAACTGTCCACAAGTGTACAGCTGTTATCAGACTGCCTTCGATCTTTATACACATACACCATTATTACAACAAGAAAAGTGGGCCAGCTTCTGCTGACATATGAGTCAAATAAAGCTAAACACATTGCTTTTGTTTACTTTAATCCCCAAAAGCTGCATTAGGTTACACTAATTGATTTACAATAAGTGTCTGGTGTTTTAGGGCACATCTGGTATGAGTCTGCAAATGGAAGAAGGGAGCGTTTGTGAAATTCATGTAGAATCTTCCTGTTTATGACATGTGCGTGTTTGTGTGTGTCAAGAGCATTTGCCTCGTAGGGAATAAAACTCTTTAACATACGTATAGTTTGTTTATGTAAGTGCCATTTTATGTGTGATGTTGCATGTGTTCTGGGTTCATCGGATCTGCTGCTCTCCACATTCCGCGCTTGCAGGTGGTCTGTCCGCGCTCGGGGTCTAGCAGGGGATTTCATATTTCATAGGAACACAGCATGCTCTGGACAGCATCATTGAATCCACATGGAAAGCCAGAATGTTCTGTTGTGAACACTTGGCTCGGAGCCGCTGCCCGTCGGCCCCCCTCTAGTGTGCACTCGCTTGTCCTCACTACTATTACAAGCTCGTCATGCAGTTACAGATGCCAGCAGATATATTTAACCCATTGGGCTCCAGACATTCAGTTGCCATAATATCTTGCATTACTTTGATGTTCCATGTTTACCACACTGTAAAAATGATAGGTATTATGTAATGTTTCAGGAGTTTCTTGTTCGTTTTCTTGTCGTTGTGTAAATGTAGTTAATAGTTAAATGTTTGTTAATTACTTTGAACCTTGCCAGAATGTAAATGGCAACGGCATATTCCAGTTTTTTTTTAAAGTTACAAATACACAAACAGGATTAACTTTATGTGTGTATTTCGTTTGCACAGTATCATCTTGTCATAGAAAACTGTCGATCTCTGTTGAATAAAAGTGAACAGTGGTTTTTGGAGAGAAAACTTCACTCATAAAGCATTGCACCATGAAAGATAATGTAAACAGGATGGAGCGCTACAGATGTTCACATCAGTGACTGATCTAAGCTGTTATATAATACAGTACATGCTTTGGAAAATTCAGAAAACATGATCTGTAACAAGATGCACAGGTTTTATGCCTTATATGCAGTGCTTGTAATGAAAGTTTAGATACAGGATGTTTATACTAAGCTGGTCTTAGATGGTTTAAGCTGGAAGTAGCTGGTTTTAGTTGGTCTCCCAGCCTGGATAGGCTGGTCAAGCTTAAATTCAAGCAAAAATTGGCAACACGTCTCTGTCTTTTCATTGTACCACCAAATCTGTGTCCCTTTTATTGTATTTCCTTGGGTGCAAATCCCAGGGTGGCGTAGTCATAATCGGAATCTAACTAGAAAATACTGCTCCGGTCACATTTAGTTGTTATTGTGAGTGTGCACAAACAAATGTAGAACCTTACCAGATTTGAACGATGTAATTATTCTTGTCTGTATGACCAAAAATGACGAAGTATTTTAAGTGCAAATGATCGCACCGGTGCCTCCAAGTTAACTGTCATGCAGTGAGTGCGCTGCTATTTAGCTTCCACACTCTGCACAAACACTTGAAAATGCACACATTTAGTATAGACATTATGCCTAATCAATATTGAGTGGTCCCCCCATGTCCCCCCCCCCCCCCCCCCCTCAATTGTTTAAACATGAGTTTAATTTGTTTTGGGTAATTCTAACGGGCAGTCTTTGGTCTCATTAATTTATTATTTGTTCCAGAGCAAATAGTTTGGCTGAGGGCAAAATCTCATCACGTTATATTTTATGTAACTTCAATGCTGTATATGTGAGCGCTGCCTTTGTACTTTTGACTGAATTGCCTAGCAACTTTTTTGATGGCTGTTGTTGTTTATTAAATATTATTATTCAATAAATAATATGTTATATAAATAATAGTAGTATTTAATAATAGTATTTAGTATTGAGAAATGGTGTGTGTTCGTTATGGTGATTTTAGTTACATTGTTCCACCATTAAATGCGACAAGAGACTGTTTTACGAGTCAGCAGTAGACTTTTATATTGAAAGAGACTGAAACTGAAAAAAAGTTTTTTACTTTTAATAACTGCTTGTAAGACGCAGTTAACAAATGCAGTGATCAGCGCTGTCATCGGAAATCACCCTTAACAGATGAAAGGACAGTACGACAAAGACATCGCTTTCCTCAGCGGACATTCAAAATGTTTTATTGTGAATATGAGATTGAGCTGAAGAATGAATGCTGTATAAAGTGCAGGTAATCACACTTACTCAGTCCATCTCTCTATGATAATACTCTACATAATACAGTGAGCTATATACAGTAATATGATAAGTTTTCAATAAAGCAACTCAACGTTCCTTCGTTACTAATTCTAAAGTGACGTTTTCGAATTAGTAAAGAACTGAGATTTGAATCTGTGGTGGAAGGAAGTAGTTCCGCACAAAACAGGGTTGTTAAAAGACACTCCTTTTGTTGTTTTGTTTCTTATACAGTTGGTACGGAAAGTATTCAGACCCCCTTTTATTTTTCACTCTTTGTTATATTGCAGTTATTTGCTAAAATCATTTAAGTTAATTGTTTTTTTTCCTCCTTAATTTACACACAGCACCCCATATTGACAGAAAACACAGAATTGTTGACATTTTTGTATATTTATTAAAAAAGAAAAACTGAAATTTCATATGGTCCTAAGTATTCAGACCATTTGTTCAGTATTTAGTAGAAGCACCCCTTTTGATCTAATACAGCCATGAGTCTTTTTGGGTAAGATGCAACAAGTTTTTCACACCTGGATTTGGGGTTCCTCTGCCATTCCTCCTTGCAGTTCCTCTCCAGTTCTGTCAGGTTGGATGTTAAACGTTGGTGGACAGCCATTTTTAGAGATGCTCAATTGGGTTTAAGTCATGGCTCTGGCTGGGCCATTCAAGAACAGTCACAGAGTTGTTGTGAACCCACTCCTTCGTTATTTTAGCTGTGTGCTTAGGGTCTTTGTCTTGTTGGAAGGTAAACCTTCGGCCTTGTCTGAGGTCCTGAGCACTCTGGAGAAGGTTTTTCGTCCAGGATATCCCTGTACTTATAGATAATCATCTTTTTTCCTCGATTGCAACCATCGTCCTGTCCCTGCAGCTGAAAAACACCCCCACAGCATGATGCTGCTTCCACCACCATGTTTCACTGTTGGGACTGTATTGGACAGGTGATGAGCAGTGCCTGGTTTTCTCCACACATAGCGCTTAGAATTAAGGCCAAAAAGTTGTATCTTGGTCTCATCAGACCAGATAATCTTATTTCTCACCATCTTGGAGTCCTTCATGTGTTTTTTAGCAAACTCCATGCAGGGCTTTCATGTGTCTTGCACTGAGGGAGGCTCCGTCGGGCCACTCTGCCATAAAGCCCCCGACTGGTGGAGGGCTGCAGTGATTGTTGACTTTTCTACAACTTTCTCCATCTCCCGACTGCATCTCTTGAGCTCAGCCACAGTAATCTTTGGGTTCTTCTTTACCTCTCTAACCAAGGCTCTTCTCCCCCGATAGCTCAGTCTGGTCTGGCCGGACGGCCAGCTCTAGGTAGGGTTCTGGTCGTCCCAAATGTCTTTCATTTAAGGATTATGGAGGCCACTGTTCTCTTAGGAACCTTAAGTGCAGCAGAATTTTTTTTTAACCGTGGCAGATCTGTGCCTTGCCACAATTCGGTCTCTGAGCTCTTCAGTCAGTTCCTTTTACCTCATGATTCTCATTTGCTCTGACATGCACTGTGAGCTGTAGGTCTTATATAGACAGGTGTGTGGCTTTCCTAATCAAAGTCCAATCAGTATAATCAAACACAGTTGGATTCAAATGAAGGTGTAGAACCATCTCAATGATGATCAGAAGAAATAGACAGCACCTGAGTTAAATATATGAGTGTCACAGCAAAGGGTCTGAATACTTAGGTCCATGTGATATTTCATTTTTTCTTTTTTTAATAAATCTGCAAAAATGTGAACAATTCTATGTTTTTCTGTCAATATACGGGGTGCTGTGTGTACATTGAGGAAAAAAAAAAAACTTAAATGAATTTAGCAAATGGCTGCAATATAAAAAAAAATGAGTGAAAAATTTAAGGGGGTCTGAATACTTAACATACCCACTGTATATATTATGCGTGAAATGAAAGTATGATTTAATAAAAATGAGAATGATTAGTAATTGTCTCTAATTGGCCTGATTAGCTAAGCACGCAACACACATCTTATTTAGTGGTACAGTATTGCATGATTTGCAGATTATATTTAATAGTTTATACTTTGCATAAACATTTGCAATTCGTTTTTTAAAAGATAACATTACATTCTTCAGGACCTCTACGCTTACATTTCTTTACAGAAGCACTTGTGTCCTACAAAAAAAAATAAAAAATTAGGAACAGCTTCTGATCAATGAGAGAAATTAACCTTCCCATTATGAGGTGATATTTGACTCCTTAAAGTGATTTACAGTGGAATTTTGTTTTTAATGGCATTTTTCTAACTTTATTAAATGTATGTCATCTTTTGTGTAAAAGAACATTATATTTATAAACCTTTATAAAAAAAATTAATTAAACAATATATTCAATTAAAATAATAAGATACAATCAGGAAGAACAAGTTAACCTACTAGTCAAATGAAATCAGCATCAACAATTCATTTTTGCACAGAACAAAAATTAAGGAATATTTACAAAATGTTTAACGAGACTCAATGGTGAATGTATTTAAATTCATAATAACAACGTTATGCGATTAATGTTTTAAAAGTTTTGAACATAGAAAAAGAATTTAAATAGCTCAATTTATACTTTAAAAATTAAACTGAAACCGCCAGTTGGTGGCAGCAAGTCACTGAATCATTCTATTCTGTCCTCTGCATGCATGTGTGTTGAGCATGCATATACAGATAGCCAAACACTGCAAGGAGATGACTGATCAGCTTCAATGACCACTCAGATGATTGAATACATTTTCTCTTTACTTTTGCTTGAGTGCAATCATGTAGTTCAATCTCCGTTACATTCTTTTGTGAAACTGCTAAATAAATACAATAAATGCTTACTTAAAAAGAAACCATCTAAATACAGTAACTCGTTATACAATGTTTACGTTTACATTGGTAAACTGCAGTAACGTTAATTACACCAATCTTCTGAATGTGAATACAAAGCATATGAAAAGCTAGAATGCTTCCAACATACATAACTCTTAATAAAATACAAACACCAAATATAAAAAATAATGAATATAAACGATAGAAGCAAAGCTTCTTTAGGGGTTTTACACAACAGATTGGAAGAAGATGAAAGAAACACACATCCTCTCTGCTGCGAAATGGCCACTGTGCTTCGCGTGTTCCCCCGATATGAAGTATAACAAATACAGTTTTGTCAAACTGGATTTTAACTCAACCTATGTCAAACAGCGCCCTCCAGTGGGGAGGAAGAAGTAATGTTAGACATGGCATAATACTCCGCGTCTGGTATTAAGTATAATACCACTCTTAATTTCTCAACTAGTGAATATATGTTCACTGGGTAATTTAAGACATAAGCAAGATAATCTCTGTAATAGGTCGCAAGAAGGTTTTAGCAGTACCACTCTTAGTCACTTTCAGTTCCAGTTTTCTGACTTTGCCATCTGAGTCTACGATAGCTTTGGTGACCAGAGCCATTTGCCATTCGTTCCTTTTTACCTGATCGTCTTTCAGAAGGACCAGGTCTCTTTCTTTGATATTAGGTTTGTTGTCTTGCCATTTCTTACGAGGCTGAAGAGATGCAAGGTATTCTCGTCTCCACCTTTCCCAAAACAGGCTGGCAAGATACTGCACTCTTTTCCATTGTTTTCAATACAGATCAGTGTTCTCAAATGGCCCTGTAGGTGCGGATGAGGTACACACCTTTTGGGAGAGGATCATTGCTGGGGTGAGGAGAAGAGGTGACTCGGGGTCAGTAGAAATGTATACAAGAGGTCTTGCGTTGATAATAGCACATACTTCAGCCATTAGAGTTGACAGCATTTCGTGAGTCAGATGCGAGGAGCTGATTTGAGGAAACATGGAGTCCAAAATCCATCTTGAAAGTCTGATCATTCTCTCCCATGCTCCCCCCATGTGAGACGAATGAGGTGGGATAAAGATCCATTTGCAACCTTCATCACTAAGGTATTTTGTCACACTGGGATCTTCGGAAGAGACCACAAGCATGTTCAGCTCTCTGCATGCTCCTGTGAAATTAGTACTGCAGTCAGATCGTATAATCTTTGCCAGGCCTCGAATGGCAAAGAACCGGCGAAGTGCATTAATGAAGCTTGATGTGTCCATTGACTCTATCAGTTCGATATGGATGGCTCGCACTGATAAACATGTGAAAATTACCGCCCATCTTTTGCTGTAAGCATGGCCTCCACGGGTACGGCATGCTGATACATTCCAAGGGCCGAACACATCTAAACCCACATTAGTAAAGGGTGGCTCCATGCTTATGCGGTCAGGAGGGAGGTCTGCCATTTTCTGTTCAGCTGTTTTACCTCTCTGTTTGCGGCAAGTGATGCACTTGCGAAGGATGCCACTGATGCATCTCTTTGCTCCTACTATCCAGAATCTTCCAGCACGGATTGCTCCTTCTGTAAAGACTCGGCCTTGATGATTTATTTTGTCGTGGTAATGATTTGTTAGAAGCGTTGCTATGTAACTATGGCCGGGTATAACAAGAGGGTGTTTTTCATTGCTGAGGAGTGTGGACTGTTCTAGTCTGCCTCCAATTCTTAAGAGTCCGTCCTGCAGGACCGGGTCCAGCCTCTTAAAGGAACTCTGCTTGGGAATGGCCTTTTCATTCTCCAGATAAACAATTTCTGCTTTATAAGCCTCCCTCTGTACACATTTGATGATGACACTTTCAGCTTGAGTCAGTAACTCAACAGTGTGTATGAACTCTCGCAACGGTGCCAGCCGCAACATGATCTTTCTTTGTTTTTGAAAGACTGAGCAATGTGAATGAGTGTAGTTATGGCTCTTCTTAAGGATTTCCAAGATGAAAACCTTTTGAAGCGTTGAGAACCAAGACCAGAATCAGGGTTTAAACAGGTAGTGGCATGTGCTCGCACTTCTATGTCTGTATCTTGATCGATAAGATTATAGGGAGCTTCTTTCACAGGGATGGATGCTGGATGTTGCAGAAATGACGGACCAGTGAGCCAGTTTGTTTCAATTAGGCGGCATGCAGCGACTGGTCTAGTAGCAACATCAGCAGGGTTTTGTGAGGTTGGAATGTACCGCCACTGCTCTGGGTGAGTGAATGCTCTGTTTCTTTGCACTCTGTTGCTGACATACACGTAAAATCGTCAGGTCTCATTGCAGATGTACCCCAAAATAATTTTGCTGTCCATGTAGAACAGTAGGGTGTCAGGGTTGATGTCTTGCACAATTTGTTCTGCTATTTCGACTGCAAGGACGGCCGCACACAGTTCAAGTCTGGGAACTGTATGTACTGTCTGTGGGGCTAGCTTTACCTTTCCCATAATGAACCAGACATGACACATTCCATCACTATCTGTTACTTTCAAGTATGCGACTGCAGATACTTTCTGAACAGATGCATCCGAAAAGACATGAATCTCCTTTCTTACTGAATGAGAAATGGACTTTGGAGTGTAGGTTCGGGGAATTCTGAGCTGCTGTAAATCTTGCAATGAGTCTTTCCACAGGTTCCATTCTACTTCCTTTTCGGTTGCAAGGTGGGCATCCCAGTCTGACTTTGTGTTTGAAAGCCCACGGAGTAGCAGTTTTCCTTGGATGGTAATTGGCGCAACCATGCCGAGAGGGTCAAACAAACTGTTTACAGTCGCCAGGACTCCTCTGCGCATGAATGGTTTGTTACTGAGGTTGACATGGAATGTGAATGCATCGTTATGGAGATCCCAACTCAAGCCGAGACTGCGCTGCAAAGGGGGTGAATCAGTGTCTAGATTCAGATGTTTCAAGTCTTTAGCATAGTCGGCCGGAGAGAATGCATGCCTTACAGCTGAGCAGTTGGATGCTATTTTATGGAGTCTTAGGTTAGAGATAGCGAGCATATCTTTGGTAGCCTTAAGCAAACTTATTGCTTCATTGATGGAGGGAAGTGACTTAAGTCCATCGTCAATGTAAAAGTCTCTTTCAATGAAATGTCTCACATCTGCACCAAACTCCGCTTCACCATATAAGGCAGCACGTCTGAGGCAGTAAATGGCAACGGCTGGAGAGGGGCTGTTGCCGAAGACGTGGACTTTCATACGATATTCTACCATGCTTTCAGACATATCATTGTTCTTGAACCACAGAAAGCGGAGAAAGTTCCTATGATCTTCCCTGACAATGAAACTGTGGAACATTTGCTCTATGTCCGCAGTGATGGCTATTGGTTCGTGTCTAAATTGTAGAAGGACTCCTACTAGACTGTTGTTTAGATCGGGGCCCGTTAGCAGCACATCGTTCAAAGACACACCATGGAACTGGGCACTGGAGTCAAACACTACGCGAATTTGACCAGGCTTGCGTGGGTGATACACATCGAAGGAGGGTAATTACCAGCACTCCTCCCCTGGGTTCACAGGAGGAGCTAGCTCAGCATGGTTGTTATCAAAGGTCCTCTGCATAAACTCCACGAAATTCTCTCTCATCTCGGATTTCTTACGTAGAGTGCGACAGAGAGAACTGAAACGACTCAGAGCTTGATCTCTGTTGTTTGGAAGGCGTTGTCTGGGTGAACGAATGGGGAGGGGTGCTACCCAGCTATTAGTGTCATCCATGAACATTTCTTTGTCCATTAACTGAACGAATTGCCTATCCTCAACTGAGGGGGCTATCTTTTCATCATCTTTCGTTCTTTCGAAGATTGAAGCGGCTGATGGGCTGGGAGCAAGCTGAGAAAACAGAGAGGGTTTAACATTTGGATGTGCAGTTAATTTCTCCTTGAGGTAGAGCTTATTGGGACATGGGCTAAAGCAGGATGGAATCCCATCTTCTAGAATGTTTGTGCGGTAAACACTCACAGTTGAGGGCTTGTGAGCAGCACCAAGACAGACCTCACCAACCACAACTCAGCCTAGGTCCACTCTTTGAGCATAGGGAGCATTTTGTGGCCCATTGCGTTGCTCTCTTACCTTATGGACTCGAAGGATATCACGTCCGAGAAGGAGAAGTATTTGAGCATTTGGATCTAGAGGAGGGATGAGATGAGCAATAGATTTGAGATGGTGTTTTGCTGCTTCGGGAGTGGGTATCTCCGACTTGTCCTCGGGCATGCAGTTGCACTCAATGAGCGTAGGGAGTAGGACTGACAGACTGCCATTTAGAGGGTGTGCAATGAAGTCCCTAGCTCGCCTCCCAGACATTTCTGTGACTCCAGCGCACGTGCGCAGTGTGTAGGGAAATTCTGTGCTCTTGAGATTGAAGAGGTCGAAGAACTCGGACCTGGCAAGCAAACAATTACTTTGATCGTCAAGTATAGCATAGACATTCAGTGATTTGTCTGGCTCTCCCTTGGGGTGAACTTTGATGAGACAAATTTTCGAACAAGATCGTGAACTATTAGTACCTCCACAGACCTCTGTGCATTTAGAGTTAATGGAAGGGTTTGAACTTTCTTTCTCCCCGCCATGCTCTGCGTTGGGTACTTTTAGCATCCATGGAGGTGGTCCAGGATGAAGGGCTGTGACATGTTTATTGCTCCCACACTCTGTGCACTGTATGCTAACATCACAGTCTTTAGCCACATGGTCGTTCGAAGAACAACATCTGAAACAGATATTATGGTCCTTCAAAAATGCTTTCCGTTCCTCAATACTCTTAGCTCTGAAGGCTCTGCATTGTTTGAGGGGATGGGGTTTTTTATGAATGGGGCATTGTCTGTTGATATCTGGTTTACTATTTGGTGAATCTGTAAAGCTGGTTGTTTGAGCAATCTCAGTTTTGTGAGTAGAGATGCAGCTTTTCAGTGGTCCGCCTCTTTTCACTGAAATTTCTGGCTTTACAGGGGCAGTCGAAGATAAGTGGAACGTAAAACTTGGGTCGTTGCGCATGTAGGCTTCCCTGCATACAAATTCTGTGAAAAATGTGAATGGAGGAAATGGTACCTGGAACTGAAGATTGTATTGGGACCCTTGGGACATCAACTTCTCTTGGAGATTAGGAGGAAGCTTGTTGACAATAGGTGCCACACCCCGTGCTGTGTCTAGGAAAGAGAGCCCAGGTAAGAAGCCCCCAAGCTTTGCTGACTCCACCTCCCTGACAAGATCTGCAAGGTATCTTAACTTTTGGGGTTCTTTATTGCTGATTTTAGGGAAACAGTCCAGCTTATCAAAGAGTGTTTTCTCAATTATTTCTGCACTCCCGAAGCTTTCTTCTAGACGGGACCATGCCATTCTACAGCCGGCTGCCGGATCAGTGACATGAACAGCTCTTACTCTCTTAACTTGTTCTGAAGACTGTGGTCCTAACCACCTTATCAGAAGATCGAGCTCCTCACTAGGAGTGAGTGATAGTCCTTCTAGAGCATTAATAAATTACGACTTCCATGCCAAGTAATTTTTCGGGCGATCGTCAAACTTACTAAGCCCTGAGTTAACAAGCTCACGACGCACAAGGTATCTAGCTATTTCACTCATACCTATGTAGTCTGAAGAGGATGGCTGTTGTGTTGTGCTGCTGAGGTAGGGAGTCTGAGGTTTGTAAGATTTCTCTGAAACCGGAACTTGTCCATATGCTTGGTTACGTGAGAACGATATGTATGGTGTGTGTTGGGGAAATGATAGCTGTGCGCTGGGCATTCCCAGCTGACTTACTTGGTATGGTTTGGGAGTAGATATGCGGGTCAATCTATCAGCGTCTTGTAGGACATAGTTTGTGTCAGTCGTGGTGGGCAGTGCAGGCATTGTCGTGAACTGTTTGTGATCACGGGAGTCAGGCTCTGCTTTAACGGGAGGGAGACAGTGAAAACTTGATCCAGAAAGACTGTCCACATAGTCCTGTGTACACTTTTCAACTGTCTCCTGTGGATATGCAGTGGCGTCAGTTGCCATATCAATTTCTCCTGACTTTATTTCTGTTGCGGCCGCTTCCAGAATTTCGGCCTCTTTTGCTGTTGCTGCAACCTCCTTTTTATGCTGTAAAGATAACAGTTCAGATTCCAGTTTAGCCTTTTCTAGCAGTACCTCAGCCTCTCTCTCGACAAAAGTTGTACGTGCTCTCACTGCTTCTGCTTTAGCCCGCGCTCTGGTAGCTGCCATGCTAGCTGTGGATGATCTTGAGCTCTTGGAAGATGCCGAAATCACTGATCTGGTTTCCAGTTGATTGAGTGAGACATGCAGAGTCTGTTGTTTCTCCTCAGCTTTCTCTTTAACATCCATCTTGAGTCAGTTGCAGTGGCTGAAATAACTGGATAGCTGTTCTTCTTGTAAGTGCTGTGTTGTGCCCGTTGTGATGATGCTTTTTCACTATTCTGTCCTCTGCATGCATGTGTGTTGAGCATGCATATACAGATAGCCAAACATTGTAAGGAGATGACTGATCAGCTTCAATGACCACTCAGATGATACATTTTCTCTTTACTTTTGCTTGAGTGCAATCATGTAGTTCAATCTCCGTTACATTCTTTTGTGAAACAGCAAAATAAATACAATAAATGCTTACTTAAAAAGAAACAAACTAAATACAGTAACTCGTTATACAATGTTTACGTTTACATTGGTAAACTGCAGTAACGTTAATTGCACTGCTCTTTTGAATGTGAATACAAAGCATATGCAAAAGCTAGCATGCTTCCAACATACATAACTCTTAATAAAATACAAACACCAAATATAAAAAATAATGAATATAAACGATAGAAGCAAAGCTTCTTTAGGGGTTTTACACAACAGATTGGAAGAAGATGAAAGAAACACACATCCTCTCTGCTGCGAAATGGCCACTGTGCTTCGCGTGTTCCCCCGATATGAAGTATAACAAATACAGTTTTGTCAAACTGGATTTTAACTCAACCTATGTCAAACAGCGCCCTCCAGTGGGGAGGAAGAAGTAATGTTAGACATGGCATAATACATTCATTCAATTGATTTGTTCAAATGGCTGAATCATTTAGGAACGAAGCAAGTGACTAGTCTTTATGAATGGGTCATTGAATCAGTGACTTACTTGATTTGTTCAAAAATGCAGATTCATTCATAAACGAAACAACGCTATGTTTTCTTGGAGATGCGCAGCAGCTCAGCTGTGACTTTGTTTGGAAGTTGGAACTATTTTTGTTGATGAAATAGAGCACAAACAGACACAGTAATGCCACAATAACAGCACTTAATATTAACTTTGTATAAATTCAAATATATAAATTAAATAGAATGAGATAAATTCATTTACATTTGCTAACTCCCTTATCAACTACGTATATTAATGAGCTGTCTACCACTGCACACGGAATCTATTAATTTACATCGTGTCTACACTTGTTTGAGAAATGAGAGATCTGAGCTTGAATTACTCAGCACTGACAAACTGCAGTCTGCTTTCACGATCTGTGCCTGTGAGGAGCCGGATGCGCACCGATAGAGAAGCATTTCCATTGGCTGCAGTCTGCGGGTATTATGGCCAATCACAAAAGACGGCATTGCGCAGCTAACCATAGACACAAATATCCAGCTACATTTTTATGCGCAGAACTGGGATCGCTTTCGTAGTCTTTTGAATGGATAAAATATAGAAATCATTTGTAAAAAAATAAAAAGTAACAAGCGCTAGGACTTGAATGGCGTTCCCCTCGAAATTTCCCTTCCCCGGCCTTCCGACATTATGACAAAGTGTATTTATTTTTTTAAAAATGTACTTAAGTGTGTTAAGAAACACTTAAAAGTGTCATGAAAGTGTCTCATTTTAGGTCACTGAAGTGGCCTTTTCTTTTATTAATATTACATCATCTACAATTAGGCTACAGTTTCTTAAAAATATACTTTTAAGATTCAACGTACACTACAAGTGCACATCAATTTATTTATTACTTTTTCACAAAGGTGTGCAAAACCCATTGTGGGTGTTTGGCTGGGCATTGGTTTTGCTAAGGTCTCCTGGGTGTTTTTTTTAGACGGCGGATTACTGGTCCACATCAAAAGAGTCCACCATCATGTCTCTGTGATATTCTGGTCTCTAGATATGATCTGGGTTTAATAGAATAAATATTCCAGCAATAAGTCATGTCTCATGAGTCATTCTGTGAGGGTTTACTCATTCTCTCTGTGTGTAAATGGCCTTTTGAGAGACTCTAGTCAAAACAAGCAGGTGTTTGCCGATCTCGCTGATCATTTTATGTTATAATTCCTCATCTACAATGTCCTTACAGTGAATGCTGGAATGATCACCGCTTTTGTGAGCTTTGATGTGTCCTTTGTATCTGGCCTCTGTTGCTCCCCCACTGCCTCTCTGCTTCCAGCAGCTGTGGGTCAGTGAACGTGCCCTTCTTAGTGTGTAACAAACCCATGAAGCAGATCAAGTCCTCTTTCATACATGGAAAACCTCATTCACCAAGCTAACAATAATGTGTTCTAGAATGTTTTGCTAACGTTCCTATTAAGAAAATATTACATTTGAATGTTCTCTGAATGTTCAAAATGTCCAGTTATTTAAAATGATTTTAAAGCTTTTTTTCCTTTGTGAATGTTAGAGAAAATGTAAATGCAACATTGCATCGATAATTTAGCAAACATTATGGGAACGTTAGACCAACTTTATAAAAAAAAAAAAAAAACATTGGTTGAACATCCATCTAAAATGTTTCAGAAACAAAGACACATGAAAAATATATAAATAATATATTTATGCCAAAGTTTTGAAAACATTATTACAGGCAAGATAACTTTGAACAAACATTCTGTTAACTTTACTGGAAGAACGTTTGTTCATAACTTTGAGAGAACCTTGTCAGAACATTCAGAATTGTTGCCTCTTATCGTACCCAGCTAACAAAAGTATGTTCTAAGAACGTTTTGCTAACGTTTCCATAAAGTTATAAAAATGTTAATGCTCTCTGTATGTTCAAAACATGCAGTTTTTAAACTGTTTTTAATTTGTTATATACCGTTAATGGAACGTTCCATTTTATAATTTTGCAAACATTATGGGAACGTTACTTTTAAATGTTCTCTGAACATTATGAAACAAGTAGTTACATTTAAAAAGTGTTAAACTAACATCCAACTAAAATGTTTCAGAAAAAATAAAAACATTCCATAAATGATCTTAAAACATTTTCTGTGTGTTTTTAGAACATTACTGAGACCAGTAAACATTTCTATTAACGATAACTGGAAGAATGTTTGTTCATAAGCTTTGGACGAGAACCCTGCCAAACTTTTGCCAAAACTGAAAGATGCTACGAAGCCCAAAAAAGCAAAAGCAATTTAAGATGGTATTATATATAATTATTTTATTTTTTTTGACAATGAAAAATTTACTACCTCCAGCATTCTTCCACAGAAGATTTGAACAAAATGAAGTGAGTAAATAGACAGCGTTTCTATCCCTTTAAACTGGGATCTGCGCATCACCAATCTAATGTATGACTTCAAAATATTTGGAAATATTGATTGCCCACTTTATGACCCTTTTGGTTCTTTTTTTTTTTAGCATTGTGCCCAATGAGGGCAGCACAGTACACGATGGTTTGGATCATCCTGCACAACACAGAACAGCAAAAGAGCTGTGTTTCTGCTCAGTAATCTCCATCGGGCACTTTCCATTATGGATACAACAGGCAGTGTTATGTTGCTATGAAATAAATTTATGCTGTTTTTTTTAGACAGTTTGAACGATCATCAATGGCCGTCCTGGGCCTCTTCAAACATTTCACAACACACACACACACCACACACACACACCACACAAACACATATGGTTCCTCGTTAAGAGGAAGCCATGTATATTTCCTTTTTTTTCGGGGAGTGATTGGGGGGGGGGGGGGGGGGGGCCCGCGTCTGGTGACCACATGTCCCCTGATGGCTTTGTGTATGGTTATTGCTGGGTTGGGTTTCCCACTAAACTTCTATACAAGGTCTGAAAAGAAACCTTCTGAAAACATTGTGAGAGAGGTAGGTGAGGACAGGGGTCTGTCTGGAGACCCTTTTGACCCCTGTATACTACAATGCGTCTGACATTACCATCTCTCATCACCACACACTCATCTTACTATGATTCAGATCCGATGCGCAAAGCCGAACCGCATATGTCATATCCACCCGGAATTGCTTCTGTTTACAACAGTGAGCGCTAGCTAGATTTAAGTGATTATTACGTTTTAAATATGGACATTTTTCTTACAAAAACACATCAATTC
The DNA here is from genome assembly GCA_018155175.1 of Sinocyclocheilus anophthalmus. Classification (NCBI taxonomy): domain Eukaryota; kingdom Metazoa; phylum Chordata; class Actinopteri; order Cypriniformes; family Cyprinidae; genus Sinocyclocheilus; species Sinocyclocheilus anophthalmus. The sequence continues at coordinate 26,739 of JADLZN010006781.1, forward strand.
GCTACATCAGCCCACCCTGGCGTCGTGTGAGACACTTTTTTTTATGGAAGGGCGCTTTTTATTTCAGGTCTTTTGGACTGAAGCAATGCAACACCCGCTGACTGAAATGATAGAGCTTGAAAGGTCAAGGACAATCTTTAATATAACTCCGACTGAAAGTCATATACACCTAGGATGCATCGGGGGTGAGTAAAACGCAGCCTAATTTTCATTTTTGGGTGAATTAAGTAACTTGTGCATTGTTTTACTTACTTGCTTTTGACATCCGATTGAACTACAAACTTTCCAGTGATGTCTTAGAAAGGGATATTCACTCGACAAGCTCGTGCATCTGCGCCACTGCTATACAGGCATTAATACTGTATGTTTAACATTATATTCATTGCATAAATATACTTCGTAGACATCCTTAATCTCAAATAACTCCATTCTGCTCTCTGTTGTCGGTATTTCTTTGTGTCTGAATATGCACTTAATTTATCATCCTGCCTGTGTGTCTCGGCGTTGGTTATCGGGTCATTTTTACCGAGTACTAGTACATGATCGCAGTATGTTGCTCCTATCCGAGTTATTGGTATTTATAACAAGTTTGTGGGGTTACATTGGTCCTGAAGAGTAGAGCCTGTGTTAGGTTGACGGTTGGTGCCGAATACATTAGACTATATATGCACTGTTATTCACTAACCTTGTAACATGTGTACCGTACTACCCGCTGATATTTGTTCCACTGATTCCGAGTTAACACAGGGAATTGGGTGCCGCAGGGATCCGTGTTAGGCCCTCTGTTATTTCAATATACATGCTGCCACTTGGCAACATTATTAGAAATGGAATTAGTTTCCACTGCTATGCCGATGATACTCACTTATATATTTCATCATGACCAGATGAAATTTCTAAACTATCCAATCTGACAGAATGTGTTAAAGATATAAAACAATGGATGACCAGTAATTTTCTCCTATTAAATTAGAATAAGACAGAGATATTACGGATTGGACCCCAAACTGCACACTAAATCTCTTAGAATTAATTTCACTACAGGTGTACAGTTTATGGTCATCATATGCAGTTAAGACCTGGTGTATATTGTCAGCAACTTCTTTCGAAAAGCATTATTTTTCTAAGGTTTACATCAAACAGCCTTCTTCCACCGGTACCTCAGATTCATTGTTAAGCTACGGAACATGTTATCTGTTTCTGATGCAGAAAAGCTAGTTCATAGCTTTCATGACTTCTCGACTAGATTACGTATGGACTTACTAGCTGGTGTCCTGCATCTTCAATAAACAAGCTACAATTAGTTCAAAATGCAGCGGCTAGAGTTCTTACCAGATCAAAAAAAATCAAGATCTATTACCTACCCTCCAATTTTTTTATCATTACCTGGTTACCTATTCAAGTCCGTATTGATTTCAAAATATTGCTACTGACCTATAGGCCAACTAAATGGTTTAGCCCCTATTGAGTTAACTGATCTTCTTTTCCCTATAATTCACAACGCTCTTTAAGGTCGCAAAATTCTGGACTTTTAGTAGTACCTAGGATATCTAGTCCACTAAAGGAGGGAGATCATTTTCCCATCTGTCTCCTAAACTCTGGTATAGTCTTCCTGATAATGTCCAGGGCTCAAACACACTCGCTCCGTTTAAATCTAGATTAAAGACACATCTCTTCAGCCAAGCATTCACATAATGAATCTCAATCTCACCCTTGTTCCCAGTTAGATCAGATAAAAGTCACAAACATATTTTTTGCTTGAAACGCTATTAACAGCAGCTACACTAATTCTTTTCCGTTTGTCTTTCTGTTCCTACCCCGGGATGCCCATCTCGAAGTATCTAGAGATTACACCAGCTCCAGCGTGGATCCAGCCTCATAGAAAGACTTCAGATGAACCAAAACCTTTGAAGAGATGATGCTGACCCCTGCGAGGACCCCAGATGACGCCAACTTGAATCGATATGCACAGCTGGCAAATTTTCTCTATATTGTATTCATTATGATCACACCTGTAATAATCACTTTAATGAGCTTCTGCCTGAAATTAATTCATGTTAGCTAACTGTATGATTATATTACCTTGAAATGTTCATTTGTTAAAAGAACATTACTTGGACACATTCACTTCTGATAACAGATCGCTCTAAATTGTAATGTAGACACGTGCATTTTCTGTCAAGCTGCTTTGAAACAATGTGTATTGTGAAAAGTGCTATACAAATAATTGAAATTGAATTTGAATTTATTTAAAAAAGTAATTGATGTGCACTTTTCAGCACAGTGATAGTCTGTTCATTAAGTGCTTTAGTATGAGCAGGTCTGCTTATGCTATTGTAAACTAGCTATATTTTAAAATATGAAACATATTGTAAATGATCATTAAACATAATATTCCATATATGTGTGTATATACTGCATGAATAAATATTTGTTCAATATATTTATACACATGCAGTACCACATCTTATCACACGTGTCTTTATATTATAAAGTATATTACTGAATATAAAATTACATACATTGGGATATATAAGTAAATATATTGTCACATATTAAGTATGGTTCCATACTTTTGGACAATTAGTGCTTTGTTGCATTTATCCCATCCAAAGTGTCCTCACCCCAGCAGGAACACACACACAAACGACAACACACCACCGCAGTGGGCAGGCATTTTTTGGAGCACTTGGGGGTTTGGTGCCTTGCTCAAGTGCACCTCATTCGTGCTATTGAAGGTGGAAGAGAGCGCTGTACATTCACTCCCCCCACCTACAATCCCTGCCGGTACGAGCCTCGAACCAGCAACATTGGTTACGTCGCATCTCTAACCACTAGGCCTCAACTTCCCCCATATGAAAGCGGCTATTCCTTATGTATTATTCAATATATTGTAATATATTTACACAATATATTATTCTGTATATTTTATAATATACTGTTATTTCAGTGAATATATTGATCATTCATATATTAGGAAATATATTTTCTTTGCGTAAAGGGTAGCCATGTGCTAGCAACCAGCCAGAACACACTAGTTTGTCTTACTAAACTCGTACAGATTGATTTGTTGTGGATGGCCCTACTGTGTATGAGTATGAATGCTTGCAATGGGCAGTACCTGCACTTCTATAATTTACAGAGTACCAACAGTTTTTTTTCTTTTGTAACATTGCTTTTTAGAGTCTCCTGGTGTGATGTAATTTCTTTATTTAACATAAGTCAGCGGGTGAATCATTGCTTCTTGTGTTCAGTGCTTGAAGTGGGCACTTCCACAGTATTTGATGATTTATTATGCCGGAACTCTGTTGGAGAATTATTTTCACTATTGTTTTCATTGGTCATTGGCAAGACACAGGGAACCTTGAACCAGGTATATGTTTCAAGATGTATTGGGAAAGCTGAGTGCATTCTGAAAGATGCTACTCATCCTTTGAATGATCAGTTTGTCTTATTGCCTTCTAGAAGATGTTATTTAATGCCCAGGGCAGAGAGAAACATCTATAAAAATGAATTTATACCTGCAGTATTTGGATATCTGAATCAAAACACAAAGGTGGAATGATCTGATATGTCTTTTTGAAATTTGTGTGGTTTTAAATGTTATGTATGTCTGATGTCAATGGTGTGGTCAATTTTCAACCATTGTGGTTGGCAATAAAAATGTGTTGTATTGTATTGTATTGTATTGTATATATATTATGTTCAAGCACTGGATTTATAAATCACAGATATTGTGCATTTGCTTGGAGCCACTTTTAGTAGTTTAGGCTTCACAGAAATAGGATTGAAAGATATTTTATAGATATTTGATGAAAATAGGATTTCAGTAATAGACTTACAGATTGACGGCATGTAATAATACATAAACAATCAATGTTTTTCACCTTTTTTCATCAATAATCACAATTATGAATTCCATTAAAAAAACACATTACATATTGTAAAATATAACATAATTCATAGTTAGTTCCTGTTTGTCATGTGTACACCAAGCAATCATAATGTAGCACAAAAAGCTCAAAGTTCAAAGAAAACGTTGTGATTTTTAGGCCTAATTCTGAAATAAACTGAAATAAACTGAAACGTCTCAGGTTACGCATGTAAAAATGGTTCCCTGAGAAGGAGAACGAGACACTGCGTCTAAAGACACTTTGGGGAATTCCTCCGGCATGACCATGTCTGAAGTATGTGTATAACAGCGACAATGACATTGGTCTGCAACAGCCCATGACGTAACTCTAGAGCGACCGTGAGTACAAAAGGGCACCTAGAGTACACGTCATTAGCACTTTTGCCTGAAGGAGACGTGACCAAGTATACCCAAAGCATGGCAGTGAGACGCAGTCTCTCATTCCCCTTCTCAGGGAACCATGGTTATATGCATAACCTGAGACATTCCCCTTATCGAATGGGAACTCACACTGCATCCAAAGACACTTTGGGGAACGAGTACCCACTATGCCATGCTGAAGGAATAACTGCCTAAGCAGCTAAGACAAGCACAAAGAAGGCTCACTCAGGTCAACATAGAGCTGTGAGTGACATTATTCCCTAAGGCCACAACCAGAGCTCATGCCATATGCAAGGAGGCTCATACCTAGCCGAGGCGAGTGCTTGCCCCAAGGGCAGAGCTCAAGGTCCGGTAATGCCAGTCTTCCTGACAGGCATCACCATAAAGGGAACACAGGCAAGGAGAACCAAGAGTTCCCTCCCCATGTCACTACATTAGGGGGATAAGAATCAACCCTGAGGACCCCAGGGGAGTTGAAAGGCCTGCTCTAGCCACACTAGATCGGGCCAGAGGCAGGTCCAATCAAAGACAGTTTACCAAGGCAGCCCCAAGAGGGCCGGACATCTAGTATCACAATCTCTGGCTGGAGTTCAGGTGAGCGAAGACCTCAGCAGAATGACTCTCTAAACGAGAGTAGATCAGCCCTACTCAACCATAAAGACAGTTTATCAAGGTGGCCTCAAGAGGGCCGAACACCTGATGGCACTATCAAGCTGGATCTTTGGTGAGTGGAAGCCTCAGGAGAATGACTCTCTAAGAGAGAGGAGACCAGACCCACTCGACCATAAAGACAGTTTATCAAGGTGTCCTCATAAGGGCCGAACACTTGACCTCACTGTCTAGCTGGAGTTCGCGGTGAGATGGAGAACGCCCTCTATTGATAGGAGGCCAGACCCACTCGACCATAAAGACAGTTTATCAAGGCGGCCTCACAGAGGGCCGAACACTTGACCTCACTGTCTAGCTGGAGCTCAGGTGAGTGGAGGCCTCAGCAGAACAACTCTCTAAGTGAGAGGAGGCCAGAACTACCAAACTTTAAAGGGTTAATGGTAGGGAGGGAGAGAGAGAGAGAGCGAGAGCGCGAACTTCTGTTGTGTGATCTTTAATTGAATGTTTCGCCTCACAGTTATCACGCATCCTTTGGGATTCCAACTAAATCTTGAAATAGTTAACAATTTATAGGGGCATTCACTACAAACGTCATTTATTTTACCTTAAAGCATACACGACTTTCGGCGAAAGTGAAACTAACACCGTTGAAAGAGCTTAGGCTGTACTGTAACTTGTCCCTCTCATTCTGCATCAGGTAAAAAATGCTGTGCATGCGCGTTGCACGTGTTTGTGCATTGGCTATTCACTGATATGTTTGTGCATTTATATAAGTGGCTTTCGAAAATAAATCGCTGCACGTTTTCAATTTTAAAAATGCACTTTTTTATTTTTTTTTACTTACCTAGTGGGTGTAGGACACTTAATATTTTATATTTAATAATATTTATGCATTTAGCAGACGTTTTTATCCAATGCGACTTACAGTGCATTCATGCTATACATTTTTTACCAGTATACATGTGTGGTTTGTATAGTGAGGCAATAGCAAAATAAACTAAACTGTATATCTTTACCCAAAACTTCTTCATACAGGTGGACTACAGTAAAATTGATACAAATTGGAACCAAAGATTATGCAGACAGAGCTGGGGAAAAAATTGAAGTTGCGGTTTGCATGAAGCTGGGTGACACACGCCGCAGGAGACTTATTCTGTCATTAAGGCTAAGGGTCCCCGACAGAAGTATTGATAGTGTGTAATATTACACTGTATGAATAATTTTTGTTGATTTTGTACATCCATTACATTCTTTCTATCAATTATCTGACTTATCAAGCTGAATTTGTTTCTGACACATTGTAACTCTGATTTCTTGTTTATTTTATTACCCTTTCTAAACTATACACTAAACTGTGATAATGTGTGAAATGTGGAAGTGTCTGAATAAATTTTGGTTTGACTTTATCTATTTGATAAATTAAGTTAACCAAATAACATTATACATACCCTTTTGGTTTCTGTACTCAGTATTTAAAAAATTTACAAATCCAATAAAAATATTGGTATCGGTACTTGGTATCAGCAAGTACCAAAAATAAAAGTATCGGTATCGGGTGAGTACTGAAAAAAGTGGTATCGGTGCATCCTCCCTGCCAATACCATTTTTAAATTTCAAAATATTACAACATTAAACACTAACAGATCTCCCCTATAATAATATTGAGCAAAAGCACATGATATAACACTTAATTTTAACATTTTTATTCTCCTTTAACAGTCAGAAGCATAGCATGCTCGGAACTAGAAATCTGCTGTAAGTGAAATTAATGTGTGTGTTATTGTGTGTACATACATTCACATTTATATGGGAACATGTATGTGCAATATATACTCAATAAAGGATCAAACATTATGATATTGGGTGCTTTCACATCTGTAGATCGATTGCTTTGTTCCGAAACAAGGATTAAAATGATTACAATGCTGCTTTTATTCTTGGTGCGGTTCGCTTTCAAACAGTAAAGGTTCTAAACGGACCAAATTTGTTAATACAAGTCACGCACAAGTAAACTGTTCTCTCATTGGTCAAAGTTCCACGGTTTATTTTCCAGGATTCCACTGAGCTGTCACACATGTCATCCGTCAGGATAGAACGATAACAGCTTTGAGGGCTTATTGTTGTTGTTTTTTTGTAGCTGTCATTATATTCATTTATCATTTTGAGCAGGAGTCCAGGATTGATCGGGAATTTTTTTTTTAAATGCACCTACTAGGAAGAGCAATAAGACGGCATTATAAATTGAAAAAGTGTGCTTTGATTTTGAATGGCAAAGACGTACTCACCCACATACATTCACAGGTTAATTTTGAGGTATTAGCAAAGCAACAAAGCTAATGCTTTTCACGGAACTTACGTAATTACCCATTATACACTGTGATATAGCCTGGTTCGTTGGTCCGTTGGATCGGATTGCTTTCTCACTGCAACCGAACCGCTCCAGAGTTAGTTTCCAATCGAGCCGAGACCACCTCGTTCAGGCGATCTCGGACCGATTGTTTTGGCGTGGATCCGGGCGCGATTGCCGTGTTCACATATGCCCAAACGAACCGAGCTATGGGGGGAAACGAGCCAGGTTCTGAAACAATGGGCCAGGTGTGAAAGCACCCATAGATTTCTTTGTTCTTCATTTCTAAATATGTATGTCTCGATATATAGCCATACATGGTCAATGCATATATTGCAGTATATTTAAAATATAAGCACTAGTTTCCCATATAGGGAAATATATTATGTAATATATTGCATTATATTTTGCAGTATATTAACATATATTTTTGCTTCATAAGGGTAGGTGGTTGCTAGGTTGTTCTGTATGGTATCACATGTCTGTGTCTTTAGAGTCTCCCCTGTGACCTAGTTTTCCTAGTCTAATTAGTCATTTGATTCACCTGTGTTTGGTTAATTATCCCATTAGTCCCTGTGTTTATAAGCCCTGACTGTTCCTTAGTTCCTATGTTCGTGTTGTGCTACTCATTGCTCCTGGATTTCTTCTGTTTCTGGTGTGGATTTATCATTAAAAGACTGATATTTGAATTTCTCCTGCGGCCTGCGCTTTTAGTAGCACAGCAATGTAACATATGGTTGCTAGGGTATTATTAAGGTATTCTTACTGGTTGCCGCTAAGGCATTAATAGGCTGTAGCTAGTGTCTTTTGCATGACCACTAGGGCATGTCTGAGCAGCTGGCGTGGTAATCTAGAAGGTTTCTTCTGATTGCTATGGTTGAGCATCCTAACTACAGAAAAATGGCCCGCGTTTTAAAATGAAACATCTAAGCACATCAACAGGCTCCTTTTGATTCGTTTACGGTCATGTTGCATAACATTTATGCCTCTGTTGTTCCTAAAAAGATTCTAAAGTTAATGTATTTGGAAGCAGTACTCAAACCGCTAACTGTAGTCAACAGTCTAGCCACAGCATTTCCACACTGTTATTTTTACTCCCACTTACAGTGGAAAATTGTAGTGTATTATTGCCATCATGTGACCCTGTCTTCATTCAGATATGCTTTCGGGTTCTACGAGGTCAACCAGACATGCATTTTTGATTTTATATGGACGCTCCAGCCTGATGCTCTCCTGATTTAATCACATCTAATGAAATGTACTCTTGCACTGACTTTGATCCTCTCTTTCTCTCTCCATCTGTCTGCATGTCCATTTCTTTTTATTTTAAGGACCCAGACGCCTTGACTATGATATGCTGAAATTGATTCACAGGATGCTCCTGTTTAACATTAACACTAGTCCTGGTAGGTTCAGGGAAGCAGGCTAGATTAGACTGGCCGGCAGAGGGAAGAAAGCTCCCATCCAAAGTGACCAGACTTGTTTGAACCAATCCTGACATTTGTCTTGGAATTGGAGGAATCCCTTCAAATGTTTGTATAGAGATGTACAGATTATGTGCAATATAGACACCGTACACCTCCTTGTCATTTTACATGCAAAGAGTATTGCTCATTTTAAACGCCCTGTATGGTAAAAGATTTCCCATACACTAAAGCTGTTGTCTTTATATGGTTATTTCCGTGTCCTGCAGTAGAGGCTGATATACTTGTTCCCAGCTGTAGCTAATTGGTTATGGAATGGCATAGTTACAACAACAGGAAATAGTTCCTTATGCGGTCTCAAAAGTACACAACTTTCCTCAAAAAGATGCCCACATGCTGAGTGCAAAACAACTCAATGACATTAAACATATTAGATGGGGGAATCACCACTCTAAAGCTGGCAGGACATTGAGAGGCATTTTTTTTCTACTGTGCTGTTCTGTGATCTTTAGTGTTGATGTTAGAACAATATCAGATGCAAACACTGTTCATGATATTAACTGATTTCTTCTGTGTACAAACATACTAAACAGGCAGAGAACACTGAAAGTTTTAAAACAAGAAACATATGTAGATATACCTCCGAAGGTTCCTATGGACGACACAGATGCACTGTATGGTTGAATATTAATACAGTTTCTCAAAGGTTACTGCCAGAATTTCTTTTGTTTTTTTGCCTTTCACCAGGGATTGAATTTAGTTTTCAGAGCTCAGAAAATGATTCACAAATCCTTACAATGAAATAGCTGATCTCAGTGACTATGCTGTGGTGTAAGGTTTGATCTTGAACTTTTGTCAACTGCAGATCTGCCTGTTGGCTGCATCGTTAACTAGAAACAGTAGATGTGTTTACATGGATCCTAATAATCCGTTTGTAATCAGACTAGTAGCACAGTAGGAATTAAAAAAAGTCACATGTAGCCATGCCAATTGGAATGATTGAATTAAACCTTTTCTAATTCGTTTGATAGGACATGTGAACAATGGATTGAGAACTGAAACTGGCAAGTTCTGCACATGTGCAATGACAGAAATAGCGTGATGACTTGTGAAGCACAGATCGAGCTGAATTACACTCATGTCATTCTAATATTCTCCTTCCATTCATTGTCTGTGAAGTGGTGCAGGACAGCTGTTGTCCCATCAGGCTTTGCTTTGGACTTTCATCCACACACGCCAATGTTTTGGGCACGGGAAGTGGCATTTTTACTCTTTGATAAATAGAACCAGCATTATTTCATTCAGACTGAAAAATAAGGTATCCATGTACAGGGGTGCACATAAGTTTATCAGTCTGGCAGTGTTAATTTTGTCAGCCATTTTTAAATTAGTCTTAAGCCCCAAGTATACTTCATTGTTGTACACGTACGCTAGCGTATGCATACAGTCAAATGCATAGCCTTTCAAAGTATACTCTATTTGATGTTGTGCACATACGCGGGCAGTCAACACATGCGCTCTTGAAAGCTTCGTCCATGTCTAGTGCCTGCTCTATTTTCCCACAAAAGTTATGGCTGATAACAAATATTTTTGAACTCTTTTAAACCAAAGCTGAGCTATCTCATACCCTCTCGCTCACAAGCGCTTGTCAATGCGGACATCTGTTGTTGTTGCAGTCTCCACTATTTTGTTGTTGTTCATTCTCTTTAGTTTCATTTTCTACTGTGAATCAGCGGCCCGGGACAGTGTTGCCACCTTGTGTAACATCTGATTACTGCAAAAATAATTCAATGCGCATGTGCATGTGTGGTTACAAAAATCGGGTGGCACGTATGCGTCTCTCACGTACGCGCAAAAAGTGAAGTGTACTTTGGGCTTTAGTCTTAGTCTTTTAAATTAGTCTTAGTTCTGTGTCAAATGTACTTTTTATTTATCATATTTAGTCAACCTTGTCTTGTTTTTGTTTAGTCACATTTCAGTCGACTAAATGTCTGGGCGTTTTAGTCAATTAAATCTTTTCGTCATGCTGTATAATGGTTTAACTGATAAACTGTGTGTGTATATATATATAATATATATATATAATATATATATATATATATAGATATATATATATATATCTCAAAATTTCTAATCGCCATTTTGCTGTCTTGAGATTTATTTTTGTACTTTTTTATATTGCACTTTCACCAGAATGCACAAATCAATAGAATGTGGACTCATACACATGGTTTATTTGACCTCATCTATTGTACTGATTTATTATTTGACTATTTAATATATAAATTAATATCAAAGACTTAGATATGCACACTCTCTCTCTACATTATGAAAACTGGTAAAAACAAACAAAAAATATTATAACAGTGAAATTCCTAGTAGTTCCACTAATTCCATAATTGCAATAGCCTATTTCTCTATTAAAAAAACAGCGGTTGAGTAAATGTATTTATTCAGCAACCACAATCACAAAAAATATAGCCGAGATCTCTTGATAGAACACAGAGAGGCTGAATGACCCTTTGATTTAAATTGAACATCTCACATGGAGATGACTAAACTCTAGAGGTCTATTCTCCATACCTCACTTAATACTAGATGATAATAATAATAGATGATTTGACAGATGCTAGATATTTTAATCGTAATAACTGATCTCTAGCTAATTTGGTTCCTCAAACAAATTAGTGGATTAGATTAAAATATCTGGATTAAGTTGTCTGAAATTACTCTGTGTTGTCATGTTCATTGGAAAGGGCAGATATATGAACATGATCAGCAATGCAGCGATTGGCTGCAGCAAGACAGCAACGTAATGACATTATATAATTAAGATCCAGGAAACAGCCAAGTGAGCAAAATTACATAAAAGTATAATACATAAATAAAATGTGTAACCGTGTTTTAAATGATTACCAATTACTTTTCAGAATTTCATAATTTTTTCAATGTCACAATATTGTAATTAGCAATTCACTTAATAGCAGTTCACTTAAAAAAATTTTTTTTATGAATTTTCAACATTTTCAAACCTAAATATCCCCAAGCTTTTATTTTGGCGGGTTGCTGGCAAGTAAGTATATCCACTTCTGGGTTTAGCGCTGCTGATTGTAGAGCGTCAGTGAATGAAATGTCACAGTTTTGCATTTTGCTCTGAAACTGAAATACTTATACAGTATTACAGTTAGTAGAGCTAAAACGGTGATTGTGCATTAACAGCTGTCAACCATGTGCGCAAATGAGTGGTCTGAACTTATTTACCCAGTGCATTTTTTTTTTTGGTCACGCATGCGCACCTGCGCACCACTTATGTGTAGGGTTGCAAAAAGGTGGAAAATGTCCAATACATTTTAAAACAGGTAAGTTTAAAAACCTTCCAGAAATTTTGGAAACTTTCCACGATTTTTTGGAATATTCCAGGGATTTTTGGAAAGTTTCCGGAAATTTATCAGAAATTTTCCACCCCTTTGCAACCTTACTTATGTGCACCTCTGTCCATGTAAATACTTATTACAGAGACAGTCCTCCTACAGAAGGTGACGGCACTGACTCACCTCTAAGTAAATGCACCTGCAACCTTTTTGCAATGCACATATTTACCCATTATCATAAATAATGCATTCAGGATTTCAGCATGAAAATATCAGCACAGCCAGTGTGTTCCCATTTGTTTTCTTGCCCGGGTGTCCCATCCATCATGGGACCCTCCTCTGTTTAGTTATTTACACATATACAGTGGTGTGAAAAAGTGTTGGCCCCCTTGTTCAAAAAAAGTGCAGAAACTCACTCCCTCCTGTCCTGGGCGTGAGATTTGGTAGCTCATTTTGCTTCCCAAGCCTAGCTGAGAGTCCAAGGATGCGGCTGTCCAGGCAGTTAAAGAGATGGGGCAGTGCTTACATGAGGGGATGCAGTTTTACATTTATTTTAATTAAATAGTTCTTTTAGGTCATAGATTGCTGTCAAAGTTTGAAAACCAGTAGTTTGCCCTTTATTGTTCCCCAGTACACGTCAGGTCTTTATCAATGTAATATTGTTCATTTCTGTTACTTCAGAGAGTGGTTTGAGTGAGCGGATCACAAAGCAGACCCACTTATATTTAGCACTCTCCATCTGATTAGATCTCCCAGAATGGAGATGGAGGTAAACAGGACCATAGAGGCAACGCAGCAGACCGTTTCCACTCCCGGGTGTCTGTTCCTGGTCTATCCGTGTGTATTTAACAATGCTTTCTCCTTCTTCTTCTCTTTGTCAGCCACATACATGCACATGTAGGTGCATTTCCCACGTCTATCAAATCTCTGTGGAATTCTAATCTCTCCCAACTCCAAAAGAGCCACACTTGAGCTGTGACCTCATTTGGATTGCCAACAATTATCCTATTAGTGTGAAGAGGTGTACCTCTACATCTAAGGCAGTACTGGGTGCAGGAGGTGGGCTGCAAAGATCAATAGTCTCTTCTTGGTTGACAGCACCCAGACAAAACCTTCTCTCAGACAGGCCAGCCCTCCTACACCTGGAAAATCATTGCAAAAGGAATCACAGGGAAGCAGCCAGTGCTTGAAAGCAGAGCCGACCACCTGCACTAAGAACACGCCTAACCAATGCACCGCACATAGAGAGAGAGAGAGACATACCACAAATATCACTGTGTAATGTCAAAGAGAAACACGAGTTTAACATCCCTTCATCACAGGACAAATTTTATCTCAACAAACACTGCAACACCACACGCTTACATAAAACACCTTAACATCTACTCACAGAGACAATCACTCAAAGGCACCTCGAAGATACACACGCAACACCAATCACTGCTTCTGGGAACCTTGTGATGTGACTGCAGTAGGAGCTGTCTGAAGCCAGCTGTCACAACCTGACAGGCTGTTGTTTTAGGGGCCTTTGGTATGGCCAAGGGGCTGAGGGGAGAAAAAAAGCACCAGGAATTTGTGAAAGTCAGGACCTAATAGTAAATCCTTCGTCCGCTTCCTGTCCCTCGCTGCAGACGGAGGGGAGAGCGGGAAAAGCACAATCACCAGGAGAGGGACCAGGGACCGGCTTATGCTGCACTCGATACTAGCATGTGGATACTTTAGACGTTACCAAACACTTCTGGAGAAGCCTTCAATTCAACACAACACACTTTCCACCTTCTACAAATACTGACCCTGGTAACCACAGTTCCAACCAAAATTCCATAGCTACTAAAGTTAACAAAAAGGGGGGGAAATGCATATCTAAACACCAGAATATCAGAGAGATGTGAAGGTAGAGTCTTTTGACTTGGACCAGTAAGCAATCACTTAAACACCCAGATCAGCAACCATATAGCAATGCACTAAAACACTGTAGCATATGCATAGGAACACCTTGACATTGTGGCAGGTAGTTTTACAGACCAGCAGGGCCACTGACAAGAGGGAAAACTGGACCCTTTGTCCCAGGTGCGGGGACCCAGAAAGCAATTGCGATTTCAACTAAGGGCCCCCCTGTAAAGCAATTCCAATGCAGGTCTCAACGCCATCACACCGGGGGCACGTGATGAATTTCTTTCAATTTCTTACTCCGGCTTTGCAGAAAAGTACAACAGATTGTACAGTAACAATAGCTATGGATACTAAAACTAGAAGAATTTGTGGTTACTATGGTACATTTTTTGTAATGATCATAATACACAATAAAAAGATGCAGTGAGCTCTGTGATTCTTAAAAGCACACAAATGTTTTAAATTGAACATGCTTCTAAGATTATGAGTACATAACTGGAAGCAGAAGTGAATGTGGAGTGCATTGTGTTCCCAGGACAGGCTCTGACTCCTCTCTGCTGTCCAAAACACATTAGCACTGACAGCTGCTTTGTGTGAGCAGACGCAGAGAGGAAACAAAGATATAAACACATAACCCCATGCCCTGTACTAGAGAGGACAATATAAACACAGCACATTCAATCCCAGTACCCCCACCAACTCACATACTTAAACGTGTAATCTAATAAAACATTTGGAATTATTGCCAAAAAACATCACAGTTACACTGATTTGAAGTTTGTCTAAGGGCTTGGAAGTTTCTTGACGGCTTACCATTCTAAGCATGAGAATAAATTGTGAAATATATCAGACTATATTCAATGGAATTGTGACAATTAGGACACTTTTAGACAAACTAAAGACACACAGGGGCATCACAACCAAGGGAAAAAGAGGTCATAGGCTAAGAGGGGCCCACAACAATGTCCTTTGGGGGGCCCAACTGAGATTGTCATATAGCAAATGTCAAGAAGTTCTTCTAGTTTTACATCATCTTACCTGAGCACTCCAATACGGGAATATTACAACCTGACCATCTGGAATGAAGAAAGTAAAGACCAACATGATTCATATTCGAAATAGTAAGCAACTACTGCATTGTTTACATTTTGTAGTTCTGGTTTCCCTCTTTGAATGACGAATACAGACTACTGCCACCTACTGTTGTGAAAAGTTATTTCCTCTCATTCAGGTGCAGAACGTATACGCTAATTGGCTGTTAGCCCTGGTCTTGTTGGCACAGAACGTACAGTATATGCTAGTTGGCGCTAGTCTTGAAGTGCAACTTTTTGGCCCAGATGGAGGTGATGCGAGATGATAACGCAGTCAGCTTTCGCCGCTAGTTCTATGATGGCAGCTTGGTGTATCATGGCCTTTACATTATTGTAGCAGTAACAACATCAGAACTCAACGAGGGTGATAGAGTTTCCTTCAGATTTGTGAGCCATTCAACTGGACGGGTTATTATTCAACTCAGCAATTAGCATGTCGACAGTTTATCTTTGCCCAGCAAGATTCTCTTCAAACTTTTGCTTCACAATGACAGGAAGAAGAGAAAGCCGACCATAGAAAAGAGTAGAAGGGTGATGAATGCCATTTTCATTCCTTTCAAATAATGTGTCGATGTTAATATACATTCTCCCATGCTGGCTTCATGCAAAGCTAATTTGCAGGTTTATTTCACGGAAATCTGTAAATCTGGGTAGTCACATTAGACTTTCATATGTATGTGAATTCTGAAGATCAGATTTTTTTTTGCTTCAGATTTTTACACTGCATACAAAATAACAAGTTTGGTGAACTCTGAGCCTTAAAGAGTGACATCATGTCCTACTTGTTCTGCTCATGCATGGTTGCTTCTACCAAAACACTGATCTGTTTCTTAGTGTCACAATCAGCATGACAATGCTGGCCGACCAATAGCAAATATTCAGGAATCTGTTTGGTGAATATATTTTTGTCTAAATTATTATTGTGACTGTCTGGTATTACTTTGAGACTCTTTGCAAGAGAGACAGACAGATGGAACAAAGTCAAGTGGTAGTATAATCTATAATATTTCCACTTGTTCACAAATCTTGAGTATTTAGAGTGCCAGACGCAGCTGGATTATCTGCGGTGCCCCCACACGTTTCTCTGGCCTCTGACCAGGCCCCGGAGATCAGACCGGGCCCCGAGTGTACTCCTCTATGGCTTCCACCCACAGCGCCTGACAAATATATTTTGCAGGATTTGTGTCTAATCCACACTTCCATGTAGAGATCCCATTACGGCTTGACTTGAGTGGCCCAGCTGTTCAAACAGAGTGATTAATTAAAGGAATTCTGTTTGTAAAACAATCCAACGCAACCCCCCTCATGAGAGCCCGGCTGGAAGCATTGCTGCAACTCTAGCAGCGTCCCATTGGCTGGTCTCCTCGCATTAAAGCGACGCTCCCGAGGTGTCCCACATTAGCAAGACAAACACTTCAGAGCTGAGTGGGGGAGGAGGTTGCGTGGATGGGTTGGGACTGTTTTAGTGATCTGGACTGGGGCAGGTGAGCTCTCATGTTGCAGATTATGAGCCGGGGTCCCTCTCGTGAGCAGTGCAGGTGTGCGCTATTCATCACACTGGGAGTCATGCTTAAAATCCCATTAGACTTAAACGCGTGCTGATCGGCTTTTACAACAGCCTGCGGCACGGCTGCTCCGAGCGCCCCGGCGCACTCCGCATCCTGGAAATATTAAAAGGCCAACAGGCTGCTGCACTAAACACATGAAGAGCCGGAGATGGGGCTAATGATGTGCACACTTAAACCTGCTGCAGTATGATTGTGAATTAGTACTCGGCTTTAAGTTTGTCATCTTTTCAATGTTAAAATAATTTCCGGTATCCCAGTTTAATAAGCAGAATCACCTTCAAGTAAGCTATTGATTGCCTGACTTCCTGAAGAGTGTAAATGCTGCAGCTCTTTCTTTCTGCTTCAGCCAATGCCCCAGCCTGTTTGGGAGACAATCATTGTTTTTGAAATTGCATTTGGTGCTGCTGGTGGCAAAGCAATTACACACAGTGCTTTTCCACCAACATAGTTCAGTGCCAATTCTCAAACTGTTTCATATGCATTCCAACACGATGAAGGGGGGGGGGTGGGGGGGGGGGTGAGGGGGGGGGGGGGGGGGGGGGGGGGGGGTGGGGGCGGGGAGGGAGGGGTGGGTGTAACACTTTATAAGAACTTTAATTAATAAATCATTAACTAACATTATATAATGCTTAACAGATCATTAGTTAATATAAATTCACATAGCTAGAAATGTGAGATAACATGCTTGTTAATGTTTACTAATGTACTTAATGAACATCACCTAATGATTAACAGATCATTATTTATTGTAATTTGAAATGCTTACAAATGTCATTAAACTTTCAATTCATTTGAACGAACTTTTAAAAAAATCTTCAAATTATTTTGACAGTTACAATGATACAAACAGCTTATGCATAAATCATTAACAAACATTATGTTATACTTAACGGATAATTAGTTAATGCTTACAAATGTCATTAAACTTTTGATTCAGACGATCATGCACTTTAAAAAAAAAATCTACAAATTATTTTAACAGACATTATACAATAATTACAAGCTTGTTAATGTACTTTTAATATATGACCTACTGTAATTCTCTTTTTTACATTTACAAATGCTGTGGGGATAAATAAATAAGTAAATACAAATTAATCACTGTCTGTCAAGTGCACATATGTGTCTTTCTTGTGTCTAGCTTCTACTATTTACCATCTAACCAATCATTTTATTTTTAAAATTCATTTGTTCATGTTTTTTACACTGTAAAATCTAATTTGTTGGGCTTACTTAAAAAAAGCATGCAAACCGATTGCCTTAAAAAAAACTAAGTAAAGTGAAATAGGAATAATATGTTGTACTGACAAATGCTTAGTTAGTATAGCTTACTTACACGAGAGTTCTAGTAACTAAAAAAGAACTGTAGGGGGTACTTGATCCTTTCATTTAGGTTTACTCATGACTTAGTATAGCTACTCACTGACTCCCAGAGTGCATTGCGGTATGAATAAATTATACAGTTGTTGATTTTATTTGACAATTTTATTTGCTGTCTTGTGTCAGTAGTAGCACATCAAAAAGAGCAAATAAAATGGTTATTGTTACAATTAATGAAAATACATTTAATTTAATTGTTACCATTGTTGTGATTCACGTGCTGAATGTTTAAGTCTGTGTGTGACTTTAGCATATTACCACACACTATTTGAGGATTATATAAACCCAAATAAAAGCATCCCATGGTAATTATGAAATTTGATAAAGTTCTTTAATAAACACACACAATAAATGCACTAATGCTTTAATTAGAAGATAGGTCACTTTCTAAAAGCAACCTATTTATTACTTTTCTTCCTTTGAAATCAAATAACTCTGACTTCATAATGCATTACTGCTTTAACAGGAAGAAAATTATAGTAATGTAAACCAAGTTCAAAGTGCCCAACCAAAGAGAACACTAATCACTATAATGTGAAAAAAAAAAAAAACATTTTAGGAAAATCAACATCAATTTATGAAACTAGCTTATGTGATGTTCTCTCAAATATTTCAGCTGTATTGAAAATTCAACATTCATGATGAACTTGGTAAACGATGAATGCAACTAGTGAAGATAACTGCAGAACCATGGGGCAATGAGTGAAAAGACTTTAAGACTCTTTTTCTTTTCTTCTTCTGTTGTTATGTTGCACATTAGCAACATATTAGTGCACGGCTGCCTCTCACTGCTTTATTAATGTCATTGGTTCCTTTGTGGCTACTTGAATATTTTAAATAAGTGTCATTCAAAGCAGTAAACTGATTTATATGCCTTGAATGTAGCTGTAACTTAATAAAGGAGCGGCGGCGTAGTAAGTATACAACTAAGTAGGAGATAACTAACACTGAACTAAATAATGTAAACTAGGGTGTGGGGGGTGTTTGTTACCGTGTCAGTCCCCCATCTAAAGTTTGGAACTATTCATCATTAGTAAATATTTATAAATGTTTACTAATCTTTTGATATCTTTGTGGCCATTGGACTTTTAGCTGCTGTGGTGGATCCATGATTTGTCGTAAAGAGTGGTTATTACCGTTTATCTAAATGCTTGCTAGACATCCCGCACATTGGGGGTAGGGGCGTGGTGGGTGGCAAGACGGGGGTGCCAGGGTGTGTTTTTAATTGCCGGGTCAACACGTATATTAGTATACTACTGTATATCATTAACAGGATCGAGTGGGGTCGTTTAAGTCATCATCAACAGGTGAACTACTGTGTGTTCAAGATACTTGTTAATTTATCAAAGCAATGTAATATAAACAGATTAAACTTTTTGCCGCGGGGTATTGGTAATCAATTTTGCCTGTAACACTTTTGACTCCCTTAAAACCAACGCCGTTAAACGCGGTGCCGTACCACCAAACCTTTCCCTAAAGATGGTCAAGAAGTGCATGATCATATGCATTGAAAGTTGAATGACATTTGTAAGCATGATTATTTACATGAAATAATGATCTGTTAATCATTATATGTGAATATATACTGTATATTAACTAATGATCTGCTAAGCATTATATAATGTTTGTTAATGGTTTATTAATGAAAGTTATTATACAGAGAAAGATAATAATGTTGCACTGCATTGCTCTGAATATCTAAATAAACAAAAGTGTGCATGAGAGAGAGACCTGGCGTGTGGGAGACAACAACAGAAGAGAGTACAGTTATGAGAGCTGTCAGTATGCTAGAATCACTCCTGGTACTGCAAAAAGTAATACATAAGCTCACCTGGCCAAGAACTGGAGGAGAATGGGCTGTAGCTCCGGAACACAAACCATTCATGGAAAAGAGGTAGTTCACTTTTAAGCAAGAACAGATTGATGAATCTGTCAAATGGTGAATAAGGATTAATTGTAGCACAAACCCATTGGGTGAGGGTTCCTATTCTTACAATGTTGTAAATTAGATTTTTGTAACCATAAATGTCCTGACACGCCAAGCCGACGGTCAGCCCTTGGTCAATGTCAGGCTCCTGCTGAGTGTTTTTCGGCCTAGTTTTTGTGGTGTGTTCCACAAGTTGGCACTCGTCGGACCCCCATCTGAGGTTTTTCAGCCAATTAAGCATCTTGTCGGTGAGAGAGATCACTCTGATGGACTGTTCAGCTTAGTGAACCAGTGCATGAAATGAAAAACGAGTGACAAAAACAAGCAAAAGTCGAGGTCAAGATGGCAAACACAGATGGCTCTTCTCATTTTTCACTGAACCTGTCTCTAGTGAATGAGATTGGTGTGTTAATGGTATGCGAGTGCTGATCTTTCTGGTTTCCATTTTTAAATGACAAATACAGGCTACTGCCACCTGCTGGTATGGAGGGTTATTTCGTCCAATCACAGAATAGTACTGAAAGCAAATGTAAAGGTAGTTATGCCACTGTGTAAGATGCTTTGCATGGAAGGTCATCAAGGATAATGCATGTACAGAGGCACTAATACAAACAATTATAATCTGTCCATAATCATTTACCATCTTGTTTAAAATAGTGTAACAGTAGGTATTTGTAATGATATTGACATCACAAGTACTTCTGTGGAAAGAGCTCGCTGGAGCTTTAGTTAAATCAGGCACCAGGTTTTTTTTCCGACACTGATATTGTCAGACTCTGTTTCTGTCGTGTGTGTGTGTGTGTGTGTTTTTTGCTCCCCATGTGCCTTCCTTGCCCATATTTGGTATTCTTCCTTTTCTTGCTCCCTGATTGTTTCTAATTTGAGTCCAGGTGTTCCCCGTTTAGTTTGTATTGTTCCCAGGTGTGTCACTTTAGTTTCTGTGCATTTAAACCTTGTGTATTCCCAGTGTTTCCCGTCTGCTGTTAAATGTCATCCCTGAATTTCCAGTGTTTTGTATCCCTTTGTTTATTTGAATTAAATTCTAGATGAAGTGTTTTCCTCGTTGCTTCCTCCCCGAGTGACCGTGACAGAACAGCAGACCCATAACAGGAAAGTAAGTGGCCCCCTCTCCCCTTGTTTTATTTCCGTTTTGAAAAGTTTTTTGTTTCCTGGTTTTCCTCTGCGGCAATGGAAGCGGCCGCTCGGTTCACCGCCCTAGCTCTTCTGGATTTCCCCTTCGTCGTGTATTCCTGGGAGTTCTGTCAGGCTATGGCGTTAGACTACGCCACGCTAAACTCGCTGTTCTGGCCAATTACCATCGCCCGTGGAACTCCCAGACACCACGGGACTAAGCTGGAGGGAAGGGATCCTCCGGTATCTGGAGAGCGTGCGGCCCCCGAGCCAGAACCAGCCCACCGGCCGTTCTTAAGGCAAGCCCGCCGGCCACCCAGTTTACCCGTAACCAAGGGAGGAGGATGAGGAGGAAAAGACTGTTCACAGCCCTCATCCCAGCCCCAGAGCTCGCTCCATTGTCGGCTCCAGCCCCAGAGCTCCTGGGCTCCTGTTCCCGAGTATAGCCCACGGAGGGCTCCTGGCCCCCAGTTAAGCCACTTACTTTCCTGTTATGGGTCTGCTGTTCTGTCACGGTCACTCGGGGAGGAGGGAACGAGGAGATGCAGGAGAATACTTCGAGTGGGTCTTTAATCCAACAAACAAAGGTTTACACACACAGGAATTCAGGGATGACATTTAACAGCAGACAGGAAACACTGGGAAACACAGGTTTTAAATGCACAGAAACTAAAGGGACACACCTGGGAACAATACAAACTAAACAGGGAACACCTGGACTCAAATTAGAAACAATCAGGGAGCAGGAAAAGGAAGAATACCAAATATGGGCAAGGAAGGCACATGGGGAGCAAAACACACACATATTAATGCCCCCCACCCCCCCTTATTTTGCATGATCATATTTTAGATCCCTTAAAGGATCTTAAATATGATGCTATTTTAAAGATCATTATTTGGTGTAACAGAATATGTTTACATGCTTTAATGTTCAAAAAACACATAATTTACTGTGCATTATTGTAGTTCCTCTATGCTCCGCCTCTCTCAAACACGTAGTTTTCCACAAAGCCCCCTCCTTTGACAAGCGCAGTCTGCTCTGATTGGCCAGCTGACCCGGTGCATTGTGATTGGCCGAACACCGCAAGCACGCGTCAGAAATGTAACGACCCTTACCATAATCACAGCTTCGTCTTTCAAAATAAAATATCAAGCGTTTACATAATGTCGTTAGTTTCCCAACAGAGTCGCGTGACAGAGTGATGATGCAGTACACAAGCCGCGGTTAAGATAGCTGACGTGTTATGATTTCTGACAGGCTGTTCACTCTTCTGTGATGTGACCCTGTTTCCCTCACACACACACACACCCACACACACGACGCGTTACTCTGCGCAAAACCCCGCCTTTGAACGGTCAATAGCAAATAATTAAACTAATAACAAAACATACTTACAGTCGCTGATTCAGAAGCGCCAGATTGTCATAGCAAAGGCGGAATTGCCCCTTTGTTGGGTATTTTTTTTTTTTTAAATAGCCTTTGTGCACAGCCAGGCTTGTACTCTTTTAGGTTCAAAAAACTGTCGTCCATAAAATGCGTTGCACAAATTCGAACATCTGGGTTGTGCTGTTCTGTTGTAAATAAATCTTAACCAATGATTCCTAATTGCATCTACTTCCGGAAGACCAAATAAAGTGCTTTTTGCTTTCGCACTGAAACACACACAGCGTCTCCCTGACATGCTGCATCAACACTGATGCTGTTCCTGAAACCATGCCTTCTTCTTTGCGTGCACATTTGGGCGGCATTATGCTAATATTTCCACATATTGAGGTAGATATGTGAGAAAGGAAAACTTGAAATCGCATCATATGACCCCTTTAATCTCTACCCCATACCTAATATATGTGATATGTGAATACGTGTTCCCTAATCTAAAGTGTTACCATAAAAACTCTAATAATTGCATAATAGTTAGGAGATTGATTGTGTTGGACATTTTGATTGCACATTTTGTAACTTCCTACTCGTGTGGCGGTCAAAACAGAAGATAAGCCTCACACCCCAGGAATCCGGGTCATGCCTTTGTTTGCACTTCACAGAGAAATGTTGAGCTGGAGGTGGGAAATATGATGCCCATGTTCATCTTGTATCTGTACTGATAGCAAAGAGCCAAAACCATCTCAGCTTCAGTCACTGTTTTCCTGTGTGCGCTATGTGGGCATTTGCTCCTTTCAACACTAAACTTTGATAAGATGTGAAATAATATGCGATGGATGACGATAAGAACTTGAGGAACTTCTTATCAGAGGCATGAGGGCCTCATCGTCCTGACCCGTATGGCACATTAGAAACATGGAAGAGGTTGGGGCTGATCGTTTCATGTCGTGCAGGGATCCCTGTCTTTGTAGTTTTGTATGAAAGCAGTCCAAAACTGTTTTGGACACAATCCTTATTTCTCTTCATCTTTAGAGCTCCATCCTGGTGTGTGTGTGTGTGTGTGTGTGTGTGTGTGTGTGTGTGTGGTGTGTGTTTGCCGTACTCTGAGAGTGGATGAATATTACAGGCCACTGTCCTCGGGTGCACCTTTTATTTTTGGATTTGTGCTCTTCCTAAAATGAGCGAGTCTGTCCAAATGTAAAAGGGCCAAGATCTTCTGATAAACTGCCAAGCAGCAGATCTGCTAAAATTAACTGCTACTCAACTCAAACCTAAGAGAAACTACAGATGCATATGCAATAAGGTCAGCCACAAAAAAACTCCATCCACATCTTTTCATACATTTTTTTTGGTGCAAACTGTTAGTAAATCTGGCACTGTATGTGTAAAAAAAAAGTTAGAATCAGAATCAGAATGAGTTTTTATTGCCAGGTATGTTTACACATACGAGGAATTTGTTTTCATGACGGAAGCTCCACAGTGTAACAGAATGACTTTATTGTGACCAAAACACAGAATACTAAAATGTGGGGAGAAAATAGAACAAGTAAATAAGGAATAAAAAATATACAAATCGACAGTTGTATGTACAGGTATATTACAATAGACAGTTTTTTTTTGTATGTACAGGTATATTATGTGCATATTGAAATGTAGACTGAGTGTGTGTGGTAGATAAATAAGTGTATGAGTGAATAAAAATAGTGTGTGTTCCACAGTTATTGACAAGTGTTCATGAGATGGATTGCCTGAAGGAAGAAACTCTTCCTGTGTCTGGCCGTTCTGGTGCTCAGAGCTCGTAGCGTCGACCATATGGCAACAGTTCAAAGAGGGAGTGTCTGGATGTGAGGGGTCCAGAGTTATTTTGCCAGCCCTTTTGCTCACTCTGGTTGAGTACAGTTCTTGGAGAGAAGGGATGGTTGAACCAATGATTCGCTCAGCAGTCCGGACTACCCTCTGAAGTCTTCTGAGGTCAGATTTGGTAGCTGAGCTGAACCAGACAGTTATTGAAGTGCAGAGGACAGATTCAATAATGGCGGAGTATAACTGTTTCAGCAGCTCCTGTGGCAGTTTGAACTTCCTCAGCTGGCGAAGGAAATTCAGCCTCTGCTGGGCCTTTTTAGTAATGGAGTCTATGTGAGTGTCCCACTGCAGGTCCTGAGAGATTGTGGGGCCCAGGAACCTGAATGACTCCACTGCAGTCACAGTGCTGTCCATGATGGTGAGTGGGGGAGTGCAGGGGGGTTTCTCCTGAAGTCCACGGTCATCTCCACAGTTTTTAGCGTGTTGAGCGCCAGGTTGTTGAGACTGCACCAGACAGCCAGCTGCTCGACCTCCTGTCTGTAAGCAGACTCGTCACCGTCCTGAATGAGGCCGATGAGTGTGGTGTCGTCTGCAAACTTCGGGAGTTTGACAGAGGGGTCTTTAGAGGTGCGGTCATTTGTGTAGAGGGAGAAGAGCAATGGGGAGAGAATACAACTCTGAGGAGCTCCAGTGCTGATCGTACGGGTGCTGGGTGTGTATTTTCCCAGCCTCACTAGCTGCCGCCTGTCTGTCAGGAAGCTGTTGATCCACTGACAGACGGAGGTGGGCACGGAGAGCTGAGTTAGTTTGGGCAGGAGGAGGTTTGGGATGATGGTGTTAAAGGCCGAGCTGAAGTCCACGAACAGG
Organism: Sinocyclocheilus anophthalmus; assembly: GCA_018155175.1. Taxonomy (NCBI): domain Eukaryota; kingdom Metazoa; phylum Chordata; class Actinopteri; order Cypriniformes; family Cyprinidae; genus Sinocyclocheilus; species Sinocyclocheilus anophthalmus. The sequence continues at coordinate 51,825 of JADLZN010006781.1, forward strand.
ATCCTCACATAAGTCCCTGGTCTGTCTAGATGTTGCAGAACATAATGCAGTCCCATGTTTACTGCATCGTCCACAGACCTGTTTGCTCTGTAGGCATACTGAAGAGGATCCAGCAAGGGTCCATTGATGTCCTTCAGGTGGGCCAGCACCAGTTTTCAAAAGACTTCATGACCACAGACATTAGAACCACAGGCCTGTAGTCATTAAGTCCTCTAATTTTGGATTTCTTTAGGATGGGGATGATGGTGGAGCATTTGAAGCACGCAGGGACTTCGCACAACTCCAGTGATCTGTTGAAGATCAGTGTGAAAATGGGGGCCAGCTGGTCAGCACAGGATTTCAGACAGGTTGGTGTAACACAGTCTGGGCCTGGTGTTTTTTTCCTTTTCTGCTTCCGGAAGATCTGGCGCACCTCGTCTTCGCTGATCTTTATTGCAGGTGTGGGGGAGAGGGGGGTGGCTGGAGGTGTGAATGGTTGTGTGGAGAGGTGTTCAGGGTTGGTGTGGGGTGTTTTTTCAAACCTGCAGTAGAGCTCGTTCAGATCTTCTGCCAGGTGTTGATTCTCCACAGTTTTGGGGGATGGTGTCTTGTAGTTGGTGTTTTCTTTTAGACTTTTCCACACTGATTCCTAGTCACTGGAAGAGAATTTAATCCTTCTTTTTTCTGAATAATTCCTCTTTGCCACTCTGTTCTCCTTTTCCAGTGTGTATTTAGCCTTTTTATACAAGACATTATCCCCCTTCCTTTGAGCATCTTCTTTGGCCTGACGGAGATGTCTGAGTTTTGCAGTGAACCATGGTTTGTCAATGTTGTAAGTTAGATGAGTCCTGGTAGGAATGCACAGTGTCTTTCACAGGAAACTGATAAAAAAAAAAAAAAAAAAAAAAAATTACTTTATCCTTTCTCTTTCTAGCTTGTACTTATTTGAACAATGTCTAAGAACTTGGTATTACAACCACTTCTTGTGTCTGTTTGCCTCTCTTAAGAAGAATCGCTTTATGTCTCCCCCAATTGTAGCGTCCTTTGGATAAAAGCTTCTGCTAAATGGATGAATGTAAATTTCAATGTAATAAGATGTTACAGTCTCTGTTAGCTCGTCCAGATCGGTGGCAGCAGCTTCAAAAAACACTCCAATCAGTGAGGTCGAAACATGCTTGTAAATCCCGCTCTGCTTCATTAGTCCATCTTTTTACAGTCCGTAATACAGGTTTAGCTGATTTCAGTTTCTGCCTGTATGTCGGTATAAGATGAACCAGGCAGTGATCAGAGAGCCCCAAAGCTGCTCGTTGGACAGAGTGATATGCATCCTTTATTGTGGTGTAACAGTGATCCAATATATGACTGTCTCTGGTGGGACATGTGATGTGCTGTCTGTATTTTGGCAGTTCACGGGAGAGATTGGCTTTATTAAAGTCCCAGAAAATGATTAAAACAGAGTCCGGGTGTTTTTGTTCTGTGTCTGTGATCTGATCAGCGTGTTTCTGTAAAGCTGAGCTCACGTGTGCTTGTGGAGGAATGTACACACTTACGAGAATAAACGAGCAAAACTCCCGCGGCGAATAGAACTGCTTGCAGTTAATGAAGAGCACTTCTAGATCTGAACACCACAATCTTCTTTAACACAGTACATCTGTACACCACCTCTCATGTATGTAAAAGCATGTCCCGCCACCGCGTGATTTCCCTGTTGATTCTGCGTCGCGATGCACTCTGAACAGCTGAAAGCCCGGGAGACTCAACGCGCTGTCCGGAATGGCGTCTTTCAGCCAGGTTTCCGTGAAACACAGAGCAGCAGAGTTAGAAAAATCCTTATTTGTCCGGGAGAGCAGAATGAGTTCGTCTGTTTTGTTGGGTAAAGAGCGGAGGTTCGCCAGATGGATGCTAGGCAACGGCGTTCTGAATCCGCGCTGCCTGAGCTTCACGAGCGCGCCGGCTCTCTTCCCCCGTCTGCGCGTCCTGAAGTGTTTGATCAGCGCAGCAGCTCCCCCGACAACAATGTCCAGCAAAACATCCGAATAGTCGAAAACCGGTGAAATATCGGGTGGTGTGTACTTCCGAATGTCCAGCAATTCGTCTCTGGTGAAACTGATTGCAGGGATATAACTAAAGACAGGACAAACTAACAAAAACATAAAAACAACTGCAGAGCACACCACGGAGGCAGCCATCAGCGTCGGCGCCATTGTGCAAGCTGTATACACTGAGTTTAAATAGTGATAGATACTGTTTGCACTCAGTGTAAAAACATCACCTGAAAATAACCCACTCAAAAAAGGAAATCAGTCACAAATTGCCAATCATAGCAATCAAGTTCCAGCACGATTCAACTACTAAAATACTGTCTTGAAAAAATGCACTGTTGGAACAATGCTGCCCAACTAATTAATCAATACAAAGCTTGCTTTTCTTCTGAAATCCACATGATTTTGAAAAAAAAAGGGGTTTTGTATTGATACGGTTGCTCAACACTGAGTATGAGCAACAGTGAGGATTAACGATAATTGAAAATAAAATCGAATTCACAATATGGCTTAGTGCCATAATCAAATAGCAAAGGCTGCAATTAATTTAAATATAAGACATAACCATTTTGAATTGTTTTACAGTTATCTGTAGATTATTTTTATTTTGTTGTTGAAAACTATTTTATACAGTACAATAGTATTATTACAATATAATATATGTAATTTTGGAGTACTACTCCCCCTACCACCACCACTAATAATAATTATTTATTTGTTTGTTTGTTTGTTTGCAACATAGCACACTTGGTGATCTTTAAAAAAAATGTAATATCAAAGGCTGCAATTAAATTAAATATAACTAATACATAAACACTAATACCTCTTAGCATCGTTGTACAGTTATACTGTAAAATTTTTAGTTATTGGTGAGTTTAAACAAAATATTTTTTATAGATTTTTTTCCTTCGTAATAATATTATTATTATCAACAATAATAGATTTATTCTGTGAATATAATAATAATTGTTATTATTATTGTTTTATAGTTTCTTTTTTACATCCACAATAACAAATCATAGCACACTTGAAAATAAAATAAAAAATCACAATAATGTTTTTTTTGTTTTGTTTTTCAGAAAAATGGCAATTCGATTTTTTCCCCCACCAAAATCATTCAAAAAAAATCTTCCTTTGTGTTTCACAGAAGCTTTGATATGACATTAAACTCTGTAAATGTCTCTCTCTTCTATGAGTGATTACATGGAGCATCTGAGTGCAGATAAAGGTCTGAGTCTTCTATCGGAGCACGTCCAGCTGTGAAACTCCACGCTTTGGCGGATGGACAGCTGTCAAGATTACGAGGATGTGTACTGATGGAAAACCATGATGAAGAGCAAGATTAACAGAGCAGGACTTCAAAACAAGATACTGTACATGAAAACCTACAGACTGAGATGAGACAAGATATTCATGTAGGTGTTTTGTAACACGATTCTCATTTCATATCCAGGAAGTTTATCAGTATCAACATACCTCTGCAGTGATAACGTGGATCATTAGCAGGAAAGAGGAGGAGAATCCCTGGATTGACTAAGATAGATCCGTATCTTCTTTCCCTGTTGGATTTTAGATCTACATTTTTCCGATGGCATGTTGTCACGTAACTGGCTTCATGGTCTGCAGGCAACACTCCCATCTCAAACAGCGTTATCAACCTCAACAGACAACAGGTGAAGCTCTGCTTCTCATCTCTGACCGCAGGCTGACAGGAGCTGGTTTGTTATTGTGACTGATGTGACGAGGACTTCTCTGTTTTGGCATTCAGTGTTTATGCTCTCGACTCAAGGATAGCTGTTCTTTCATTCTTTAATTTGTTAGCATGTTATGTTTTCATGATCAATGCAGAATCATAAAACAGTTTTACATATGTAGTAGAATACATAAGCAGAAACTGTCAGGTGCTTTATGACTTGAGTGGATTGCCGTCCTGGGCTTGTCATGAGACAGATGAAATAAAAAATTTATGAATGAAATGAAAAATTAATTAAAACAAATGAATCTGTATGAATAAATTGGGACTGATTTAGGAACATTATTTTTTGAAGTCGCAAAGATTTTTGGAGTGTGTTTTACAAGAAATACTCAGAATTAAATTTCACATTTAATGTGCTTAAGGAACATTATTTGTTTGTCTCAGTCTGTCAGCACCTGGTTTGTATCAGCAATGTATGCATGAAAGTAATATTTCAGCACATTTTGAGTGGTTTTTAAACCAGGAGTGTTTCTATCAACCATTTTTGGACCTGTAATGTGTTTGATTGAGAGCCTTCTGACATGGTGTGCATGGGCTCCATTTACAACACAAGTGGTGCGCTAATAACCAAACAAAAGCCTTTTGAATTATTAGAAACACAATCAGAGCACGTTTCTGCACCATTTGTTTGGTGAATCTTTCACAATGAGATGGAGATTTGAGACTGTTATTGCCGAATGGAGCAGCGTGTGAGGAGAGCTTGAGAAAGCAGGAAGTGTATCTTAAGACAAAGCAAAGAGTTAAAGGGGTCATATGATGTTGCTAAAAAGAACATTATTTTGTGTATTTGGTGTAATGAAATGTTTATGCGGTTTAAAGTAAAAAAAACACATTATTTTCCACATACTGTACATTATTTTTTCGCCTCTATGCCCCGCCTTTCTGAAACGCGTCGATTTTTACAAAGCTCATCGGTCTGAAAAGCGAGGTGTGCTGTGATTGGCCAGCTATCCAGTGCGTTGTGATTGGCCGAATACCTCAAGCGTGAGACGGAAATGTTATGCCCCTCACATACTGTGATGCCGTGTCCGGCCGGAGCGACGAGACAAAAACATTAAAACCCATTATAAACGAGGCATTTGTTGCATTCAGTGGTGACATAATTACAGATTATAATGATTTATACTATCTTTTTAACACTTTGCATTGCATCGCGCCACGTAAACAAAACTCTGTCTGCATTTGTGATCGGAGAAATGACAAACAACAAGTGCTACTCTACACTTCCCAAAACTCACGTTTGAATCATCAGTGGCAAATTCTTTAAATGAAAACATACTTATGTGAGTCAAAACAGCCGGCATTTTAGTGTAACGTTACTCTCCCAGGATCAGGAAACAGTCCTCCATAAAATGTGCTGCACACATCTGAATATTTGGGTTGAAGTGTTCTGGAACAGTGTTGTAAATACAACTTAACCACTGATTTGTAGTCGTGTCCTCTTTTGGAAGACAAACAAAGAGTAGTTTCGCTTTCTCAACGAAAAACACAGCGGCCTAGCGTGACGGGAAGCCCCGGCTTAGCGTTCGCTGAGGCCGGGATAGAGTGAGCTGAAACGGCGGGGTCGAGAACGGTGCGCCCGGCGGATCCGACGAAGGAGCGGCAACCACATGTGACGACCCCGGTCTAGAAGACTTCCGTACTCCCGACTTTTTCCCGTGAAAGTTGTGTATTTCCTCACGACCTCACAGATCACTCTAGGCATGACGCAGCGGATATCATCCTCTTTTGGAAACCAAACAAAGTAGTTTCGCTTTCACAACGAAACACAGCGTCATATACGGCGGGCTAGAGTGAGCATCTTCACAACATGGCTGCAGCGTCAACAAAACTACAGCGAGAATAAAAGTTACGCCTTCTTTCTTTGCGTGAACATTTGGGCGGCGTTATGCAAATCTTCCCACATAGTGAGGTAGACATGTGGGGGCGTGTTAGAACGAGCCGTTTTAGGGGGGCGTGGTTGACTCTTAACTTTGATAAAGAATATCTCTTTGGATTTGAGACTTTAGTCTTTGCAACTTTACAGATCCTCTTTATGCACCAAGAGCTTGTAACACTGCAAAGAGAAAGAAAAAATTGAAATCACATCATATGACCCCTTTAAATAAAAAATAAATCTATTTATCATGAGCCATGATGCCACAGTTAATATAGTACGTGACTGCAAATGACTTTCAGGAAATAAGGAAATATTTCAGTAAATATAGTTCTTCTTGGTGCCTGGTATATTTGAACATTTTTAAAGCTATATTTAAGGCTAAATGATGTCTTAAGATTATATAAAGTACACATTTGTATTTTTGCTTGAAATAAGGAACTTATCATTCAACTCTGAGTGTGCAGAGTTGTTCTCTGTTCTAATAAGGTCAAACTATTTACAGAGTAGAAATAAAATAGACACACGTGTATTAAAATTGTCTTTTGCTCCCAATGTTATTTTAGTTTCATTGAGATACTATTATCGTTTTTATTTTTATATTTTCATTTTAAAGATTTAGTAATTTCATTGTTTTTGTCTTTATTATTATTATTTTAAAATATGTTTGTATAGATCTTTTTCTATTTTAGTTTTAGTTATATTTTTAGATACATCAAGTAAAATAAAAATTAAAAGCATTGTCTTGGCAGCTACCTAAAAAAAAAGTTTCAAGAGTTAGTTCACCCCAAAATGATTTTTTTTTGATAATTTACATTCATGTCATTCTGAATCCATAAGACTTTAATTCAACAGGAACGACATAAGGGTGGGTAAATTATGACAGAATTTTCATTTTGGGGTGCATTGATTGATTTATTTCTTTATTTTTGTAATGGTTTTAGTTTTTTGTTTTTGCATGCACCTCTTGCATGTTTCAGTATGTGTTCAGTAAAAGTGTGTGAAGATCAGACGGGTGGAGTGATTCAGCGGTGCAGCTCTCTCACTCATGACCTGCTCATGTATGCAGCACGTGCACGACTGGCCAAGAGTTTGTGTGCTTGTGTATGTGAATTAAAATAAAAGACATCATAAGAAGATAAGCAAAAAAAGGTGTTTAATATTACAGTGCACTGCAGTGTTTCCGGCATCATTACTAAATACACTCTAAGGCCCAGTTTACACCTCATAATAACTCCGTTTCTGGTGATCTGATGACAAGTGCTTGACTGAGACAGATTTCTCTTCATATCGTTTCTCAAATCTGTCCTGTGACCAATTTTGATTGAATGACATCAAATGAAAGGTCTCCAATTTCATGACTACTTCCATAAGCCACTACGTCAGTGCATTGCCGCAGGTTGACAAAAAAAAGTCAGCAAACTGTTGATTTTAAATATCCTACCATAAACCCGACATTTCAAGCAGAAGATCAATTGAGTACACAAATTTCACAAACGAATGAAATGATTAAAATGAAAAGAAGTTAAGAAGTTAAGCACTCCAACTATACTATACCTTTATGATAAATTTATAGGACAAAACAAGAATAGTTCAGGTTGTTGTGGTGCAACTCCACTCACTCACTCACTCACTCCCTTCACTCAATCACACCCGCCAATCCCTCCCATCACTCCCATCCATCAATCAATCACTCTCACTCACTCACTCACTCACTCACATCACTCACTCACTCAATCACTCACTCACTCACTCACTCACTCACTCACTCACTCACCCTCACTCACTCACTCACTCACACACACACTCACTCACTCACACACTCCTCACCATCAACTCCTCACTCATCAATCAATCACTCACTCACTCACTCACTCACTCACTCACTCACTCACTCACTCACTCACTCACTCCCATCTCACTCACTCACTCACTCACGCACATCCTCACTCCCCCCCCCAACTCACATCACTCACTCAATCAATCAAATAAGTGGTAATTCACCCCAAAATTCACCCTCATGTCATTCTAAACCCTTTTGACTTTCTTTCTAGAAAAAAGTGTGAAATTGATCAGTTTTTCCCATCAGATTTCAAAATATTCCTTATTCATGGTTACACCACACAAAAGTTTTAGAGTCATTAAACTAAAAGTTTCCTACAAGGTATAAAGATTCCAGTGTCTGGAAAACAAAGAAATTGGCAAACGAGAAGATTTTTCCTATTTCTTTATTGTTGGCACTTGTTGAGTCTTACCTGTGTTTTTAATGCCGAGTTCACACTGCACGATTTTAGCCTGATTTTTCACTCGCCGACAGGTTTTGCGAAATCGCAGACAAATGCCCGAAATCGGAGGCAAATCGGTGCTCGTTCACGCGAGTGACAATCATGCAGTGTGAATTATCAAAGGCGCGATCTGAGGGAATCGCCGACACGTCGCCGACGCCCGTGAAATATTTGGCATGCTAAATATCTGGAGCTGTCGGTGATTCACAATCACGCTGTGTGCAATGAGTTCTGACTGAAAAACACATCGGTGATGACCTACAGCCAATGAGAGACCAAGATACAGGGCAGCGGGAAGTTCGGGGAGGAGTTATATGAAACATAGTTTGCGGACCAGTGTTGCCAAATCCTTGATTGCCGTCGGTTGTTTTTTATGTCAGCAGGTTGAAGCGACCCCAATAACGTGATATTTAGGCCCTGGAATGTGAATTGTACCGGGAGAACCCCACCAAAAAAATTTGTATTTTACCCCCCAAACCGCCGATTTTTACTGGGTTAAAGGGGGACCCCCTCAAAAGCAATGGGGCTATTTTCAGGCTAGTTTTGAGTAGTAATTGGGCGGGTTTTGTAGCGAAAACCTGGCAACCCTGCACCAGACAGAGCTGTCTGCGATTCTTCCTATTGTGAAGTCATGCACAAAATTGTGAAACCCCCTGTCGCTGATCCATCATGCAATGTGAACACAGCAACAACTGAATGCTACCCCAGATAGTCGTTCAGTGTGAAACCAACAGTGATGCGACGAGTTTGAAAATCGTGCAGTGTTAACTCGGCATAAACCAGATTATGGCTTGAGTGATCTGATCACAAAACGTTTTGGACCCTGTTTACACCTGGACATAGTGCTGACCACTTCAAATCAAAATGTCAATGGCAGGTGTAAACCCACGTGGGCAAAAGAATCACTGTTCTTCTTCACTTACCAGGTCGATCGGTCAAGTGCTGATGACTAAAGTACAGGAATGTTTATCACACCATCTGTCTAAAAACCAGCTCACTTATTCCTCGCATGGTCCAGGGAAACATCGAGCAGGAATGCAGATTGGATCCACTCGGCCTCTTCCATCTCGCTGTCCAGAGTGAATCATGAACGTTTGATAAAACTCACACAGAACCAATGTAAGCAGAACCGTGATGAGAAACACCAACCGCTGTCAAACAGTTGAGATGTGCAGTCAAAACTGCAGCTGTGGGTAACATTTTAGCGCTGGCTTTCTCTGGATGGGCTGTTTGTCTTTTTTTCCCCATGAGCCCTCTCATGTAACACCCCCACCCGCCCGACTCAGCGCTTGTAAGAGTTGCATTACCGGCACCCTAATGCACTCCAGACAGCCGCACTTCCTAATGACTCGCTTCGCTCCGAGCCTTTCCGGGCAAGGCAGCGGCCACAAGCCACCTCACACATGGTAACCAGACACACGCAGGCACCTGCAAGAGAGCTCGGGTTCAGATCAGAGGTTCAGCCCGACGGCGCAAACTCTCAGCGCTCGAAAGCATCCAGAGACTCCCGTGGTAAATCAGAACGGGTGATAATGCTGAGAGAGCCGGTGCCCCTTGCCAGTGTCTGGTCTTCATTAAGCCACATTTCTCTCCACCCTCCGTCTAATTCTGCTCAGCATTATGGAGAAGAGAAAAACAGTACAATGACCTTCAAATAAACCTATAAGAGACATGTCAGGAATCTCCCTCATTAGGAGAGAGCTGAACCAATCGTATACTGCTAGTCTGTAGTAGTTCACTCTCACTGTTCCAAACATACAGGATCTCTTCCATACAACTAGTGATCACAAATGGACAAAAATGAACTTTTGTGCTTTAACTTTAGTTGGATCCTCAAACAAAGCCCTTGAGTAACCCTTGTGTAAAATAAGTACACTTCGGCATATTTTTAAAAAGAAGACTTATTGTGGAAAAAATATACTTAAGTGTGAACTGAATGTAATGTTTTCAGACTTAATTGTTATTGACTCACTCAAGCAGTACACCTTTATATGTAATTTCATAATTATTTTTGAAATATGGTTAAAGTGTACTGACAACAAGTGCACTTATGGTACACTAAAAATAAACTTTGATGTGATTGCTATTTAAATTTGTATGTCATGTATTTAAATATATTTACAAATACACATTTGTAATGAAGTTGCAATTCAGTATATTTAAAATAAATGAGCCTAAAATGTAATATTAAATAATACACTACAGTTAAAATTATAATCAAGTACTTTACATATGCTTTAGTATGTTAGTCAACACATCAAAATAAGTGTACTTCTTTAAAGCATGACAAAAGAATGTTAAAACAATGATTTAAAATGTAGCCTAAAACATTAATTTTAATATTCCAAATTGCAAACTTTTTGAAAAGTCCAAAATGCACGAATTTAGCATACTTGTTTTTCACAAGGGAATACAGTGCACAACTCATATGAACTATACTGTTATAATGACCATGAATGTGGTGATGTTTTATTCTACTGGTTGCTGTACACATCACAGCAGTTCAAAAATGAAATGTTGGGTGAGTGGCACTAAATAGTTAATGTTCTATCGTGTTTAAAAAAATAGTGTGCAAACTCACTAAACTCACCTGATATGTTTTTACAAAAAATGTGAATATTATGAAGCTACCATGATATTTTAGCTTGCTTCTCCAAGTCTTTGAGCTCTTTGATTGTGACTCGTGTTTCACGGGACTCGTACCTGAGTGCTTCACATCAGTGCAATGCTGTACCAGGTGTGCCGCCGAGCAAGTTTACTATATCAGAAAAGCCAAAGATATGGAGCTGGTTATGTGATGCAAACATCAAAATGTATTAGTTTACAAATCATCCACTATTGTAAAAGTATTTTGAGGTCACAATATAGTAATGTGCAATGAACTACATGAAAATAAGCCTTTATCGACTGATCATTTTCCCTGTAATCATAATTTATGTGAAAAGGAATAAAAGTTGTTTCCATTTTATCGTCATCAGTGGTTATTTCAGGTGAAACGTGCAGTGAATTGTATGTATAGGTACATTTTTGGAGTTTTGCTATAAATGTAGGTAGAGGCAAGTTTTTCCAACGAGCCAGTGTTGGGTTGCTTTGATGTGCATTCTTAGACGAGTCTCTGTATAGTGCGCTTTTTGAAGAAAAAATGAAAGTGTAAGCATACATGCACTGCATTATGAATTTCAGAATGTCATAAGCATGTGAAATTGGTCTTAAGTTGCTTTCCAGTGACTAGCATCAACGTGGACTATTACATCAACCTCTGAGGAGCGAAGCGTCAGTGTTGAGTGATTGTTGAGTGCTATAAAGTGTTCACATAATTTTAAATTCAACCCCTTTGCTGCTGACCTCTTGAAGCATCTGCCTTTTGTCTGAACAACTACATTGCTTGTTGGTAAGTTGTCTGTACCAACCAAAAAAATGGCAATTTTTGCATGTTCCTTCTAAAGTATCCATTTTTACAGCAAACACCAGATTCTAAAAGTGGAAGCTTTAGTCCATTTGATCTTCTTGATTTCTCAGTATCCTGATGATCAATGGTCTCCTATGCTATGAAGCCTGTGTATAGTTTATTTTACAACACAATCTTATTGTTTGTAAGAACGAGCTGATGTATTGCCTCCTGCCACCAGATGGTGCAACAATCTGCCCCATCACCAGCTGTTGCTTATGCCACAAATACTGTTGTTGTTGTTGTTTTCTTTTATTTTAGACTGCACTTTCACACCTACATGATGTCTTGTTCCTGCAAACAGAGTTTAACATACATTGCTGTTTTTCGGTGTGGTTGTTAATGGTGCTCAAAGGCCCGGTTGCGTCAGGCTGCTACATCGGTCTTATGTTCATCACAGCACCAATCCAGCTGTCTTTCCTTAAATACGTCCCAACTGATGTTTGAAAGCAGTGCAGCACTCCTCCCTGCTTTGATTTTTTTTTTCTTGTGTAAAATTTTTCACATTTGTTTCATATTTGGCTCGCTCCCACACAAAAGTGAACATCTGCTTATGGCCCTGTGGAGGGATTGAGCTGACCTTTATTTTGAGCTGCCTGACTGTACTGTAACAAGATGGACAGTATACAAATTAATGCGTTTATTGAACATTTATCATCCACATGCCAGTCCAAACATGTATTTTTTTGTGAAGTATAAAAGTTGATTTTTTGAAGAACCTTCACTCGGCTCATTTCCAGATCACAGTGCTCCAAAAGAACTTAACATAAGTATTATAAATGTATCATAAAGTAGTCCTTATGACTTAAATTCCAGATCTTTGTAAATCGGTATTCAGACTTAATATGATTCAAAGGAAATGAGAACACATATTCACTATTAATTAAGAGTTTTCCCTCAATAAATTCATAGTATGCTGCTCATTAATAGTTAGTAAGGTAGTAGTTAAATCACTTATTAAACAACATTTCAACACACAAAAAATTATGGCAATAAAAGATTTAAGATGAAGATGATTTAAAATCTTACCAGTTTGTTTGTTATCTTATAATCCATTACAGCGTACAAAACAATCGTAGCAAAATGGCAGCAGCTGCGCTTGTATGAAACGAGAAAGCGAGTCCGCGATAACAGGATGACATAATTATACACATTTTTGAATCGAGTTTTAATATTTTATAAGCTAAACAAACGCAAGGCTTCCACCAAGAAAAATAAAACAGTTCCTAGCAAGAGTATAGCGTCGACTTCAGTTACCCGGATGAGCATGTGTTATTAGTTTTAACCGGTTGTTATCAGGGAATAACATACCTCGGAATGTGGTGACTGACCAATCAGAATCAAGTATTCCACAGAGCCGTGTAATACTACTATATCAGCCACTATGCTAGTAATAGCATCTAATAAGCAACTTAATAGTGGGAATTGGTCTTTAAAATAAAGTGTTTACAATGTATCTTGATTTTAGAATGTTTAGACATTTGTACTGGAAAACTATGAAAAGTAATACTGAGTATTTTTATTTATTTATTTTTTGCATTGTAGAAAAGGTAATATTAGAAAATAATAGAATAATTAGAATAATATTGTAGAAAATATATGGCTGGTAACAATTGGGGGGTGGGGTGAGGGGTTATATTAAGTATTTATTAAATTATTGTTTAGTGTACGTAGGGGGTCAGCCGACTAAGGATTTTCATAGTTGAATTGGAATTTTCGAATCTTGCTGATAGTCGAATCATATGTTTTGGGGCGGGGGCAAAATACATTAACAAGAGTCAAGTCAGACATTCAACAGCCATAATTACTGACGTTAACACACAGGGAAAATGTGTAACAGACACCTCGCAGATACAAACGGGGTAAATAATGTTTTGTGTTTTGATTAAAAGATAGTTAACATTAAACGTCAGCAAAACCTAAGAATTCACAACATTTTTTTACAATAGCGCTCTCATTATAACTTTATGTATATGACAGTAGTTATTAATGTTCTGCATTTCTGTTTTGAGCTGCGCGAGCTGAAGATGACCAGTTGAGTGACGCATTATAGCAGGTTTTTAATCAATGGGATTTAACTAATCATTTATCTCATATAGAATAAGCTTCGTTATTTATGCAACGTAACGTTATATTACGACTTGTAGGCTATCTGCAAAAAAGGCCCGAATGCACCGATCGTGTCTGCGCGGCTCTGAATTAATTCCTTTTGTGGACGTGTTCTTCACGCAACAACGTGCAGAAACACAGCAACTAAACTCTAAAAATTCACAGCATTTTTTTATAATAGTGTTCTCATTATAATTGTTATTTATATGACAGTCCCAGTCATAGTTATTCTGCAGTGTTGTTTGTCCTGCTCCTGCTGCGCGCTGAAGAGATAATCACTGTAGTACTACAATGAAGCGCTTGACTCAACCAAATGCATCTTATACAAGATAAATAATATGTACACGATATATATAAACCAGCTGAAATGTTTTTAAATCACCTGTACCCTACTTGATCGAAAAAATCCAGTCTTTCACACTGTCCGTGTCAGTTTGAGTCTTGTTAAGTAAAGCCAAGATGCTCTTCTATTGGTCACGGATTATGGAAATTGAAACTTAAATCTATAGGGGTGGTTAGATTTATTCACGTACGTTAAAGTATTTTTTTGAAGCTTCTTTCTTTTCAGATTCTTACAGCGAAAACCGTTATTCTATGTGAATCAGACATTTGCGCCCCCCATATATCCAAATGACTGACATAACACCCCGCTAATATTCGACAGTGAGATTGGTAGTCGAATCAAACTCCTCCTATCGAAGCATCGAGCGTCGATTTATTCGTTGGGGTCACCCCTATTCTGGTGTCCTACTGTGAGAGCGGACAAGAGCGAGGAACGGAAACGCAGGATCATCAAACCAACAGTCATTTAATTACATCAAGGGAAACACATGTAGGACATGGATCGACGTTCAAGACAGCCCAGAGAACTCAAACAGGAAATGTTTCAATACCAGACTGAGGCGGACACAACGAGTACCACCTAAATCAATAAAAACACAATCAACAGAGGTAACCTGGGTCATGGAGCACGTGGGGGAGGAGAACACAACACAAGACAGGAACAGAGTCTGACACTTAGTAAGTCATAGTTTTGAAATATTATATCGTGGTTATAACTTTTTGTTTTATAATTTAGATTTTATCTCATAGTTATGACTTATAATAAAAATTTCCTAATCATTACTTTTTAATTCATTTTATTACTAATTTGACTTTTTATCTCATAATTATGTTTTAATAATTTTTATGACTTTTTAATTTGCCATAATTATGACGTTTTGTCTCATTATGTTGACTTTTTTTTATCTCGTCTGACATTCTGTCATAATTATGACAAAATAATTTTATTATTATCATCACTTTTTAATTCAAGTCATTCATACATGACTTTTTATCTTATAATTATATCGTTTTGTCATAATTTTTACTTTGTCATAATTATTATTTTTTTGTGCTCATAATTGAGACTTATCCCATAATTATGTTTTTTTAATCTCATAATTATTGTCATAATTTTGGCTTTCAGTCATAATTATGACTCTTTATCTCTTTTGGGCCAGATTTACAAAAAAAAGGCAAATTAGTGCGAGAACGCAATTAAAAAAAAAAGTGTTGATGGGAGTGAAAGGTTCAACTGACCTACTGATCTACTGACAATGTGCAAATTAAAGAACACTGACACAACATCTCATTTCCATAATGATCAACACAATCTACCAAGAGCAGCGCAAATTAGCGTAAGGTCACAAACAAGCAAACAATATGTTCAGATAATGTCTTCATCTGGCAATCCAAATAAATTAATACGAGTGTAAAAAAATACTCTCCCTTCTACCACATGTGTTTTTGTGTGCTCTCTGTTCTCTGTGGTGCCTCAAAATGGGTTAAGACATGCTTTTTTTGTCGGTAAATAATGGTGCAAATACCAATTTTTTTTTTACCACAAATCTTAGCAAATCATATTGTGTGATTAATTTAAATATTCTCCTCCCATAAATTTTGCGTCTGAAAGGGACACTGCTGCAAATCCTGACAGTAGTTGTCTAACTCCAAAAGAGGGCAAGAGCTGGTGCAATCTGTTAGTACATCTGGCCTTATATCTCATAATTATGACTTTGTCATAATTTTGACTTTTTATCTCATAATTATTTACATAATTTTGACTTTGTCATAATTATGACTTTTTATGTCATAATTATCACTTTGTCGTAATTTTGACTTTATTATAGTCTTTTTGATCTAATTTTGTGTCATTGTGCCATAGTACATCTTTAAGTTGTTATGTTTTTATCTAATACATGTTCTTTTTATCTCATAATTATGACGTTTATCTCATAATTGTGATATAATTATAATTTTGACATAATTAAGGTTGGAACAACATGAGGGGGAGTAAATATTTAGTATTTTTGTGTGAATTATTTGGAAGCTGGACAACAACCTCTTTATCGACGAAAAATGCATTACACAGCTTGGCCGTGTAAAGGCTCTGTTATTTAGCATTATTTTCTGTGTTTTTCTTCTTCAACAGGTAACTTTAGCGTGGCAGCAGCAGCGAGCCGTCAGACACATCACAGCACCTCCCAGTCCCGGCCAGCATCACGGCTCAGTCCGTATCCCTATAACCTCCCCTGACACTTCAAAGCCCAGCCTGCACACAGAGTCACGGCAGGGCCTGGGGAATCATGGGAGACAAAGGAAGCAATTAAGCGATAAAGATCACTCTGAGATATGACATTTCATCCCAGGCGGATCCGGTGGTCACACTCCTTTCAGAGAAGAATACTCGCAGAAAAAAGGAAGAGGGTGGGAATTGCCCCCTCCTCCTCCGACTGCCCTCCCCGTCTGTCTACAAACATGAGAAAAAGGTTGACTGCTGTGCGCGTCGAACCCTTCACAAACAAAACCGCTTTTAACCCCTGCTCAAGAATGGAGCAATGAGGTGCCACCAACTCGAAGAAGAGAAACAATGTTCAAATGAGAAATATGACATCCACTGAGTCCATATTTACACCAATGAAGCTCATTTTGATTTAGTTTTCTTGAAAATCAAAGGAAGTCAAATAAATAAGTATTCTATTGTGGCTCTAATTGCCCCGAGATCGAGTTACAGATCTTGTTTCGCATCTGCGCTTTCAGACGGCAGCGTTCAAAGCCTCGTTCACCTGTCTGTGAGGAGAAAAACTTTTCACAGAGGACCCCTGAGAAGCCTACTGATCAAGACGGCTCCCTGAACATCTTTTCCCACCACATTTTAGCAAAACCTCCAGGATAAAACAGTCTGAATCAGATTTAAGCTGTGTGCTCACTGTCTTGATTTTGTGATTTTCAAGGAATAGTTCAGCCAAAAATCATAGTGTTAGCTGTTAAGCTTGTTTTAAGTCTGTATCCAGATCAGATGGTGGATCAGCACCTAGAGACGAACTGTACAGCCCTGAATGTCAGTGGAGGCCATATCAACTAGATGCGCCCCAGAGACATATCCCCTGCGAAGACCTCATCACCTCCACGGCCATCAGCACAAGACCACAGGAACCAGAAATCCCTCTGCACTGTATTTCGGCTGAATTAACTACAGACATGCGGTTTTTGTTCTGGTCAGAGGAGAACTGGCCCCTGACTGAGCCTGGTTTCTCCCAAGGTTTTTTTCTCCATTCCTGTCACTGATGGAGTTTTGGTTTCTTGCTACTGTCGCCTTTGGCTTATTTAGTTGGGGATGCTTGACTGATTGCACAGACATTATTGGAAGAGAGCTGAACTGGATGATGACATCACTGAATCATCAATAACTGACTTTATCTGGAAAAATGACTCTTTGTTATTGTCTTCTTGCATTATTGACAAACTATGTTCCTGTTTAACACTGTAAAGCTGCTTTGACACAATCAGTATTGTATAAAAAGCGCTACACAAATAAAGGTGACTTGACTTTACTTGACATTTTGAGGGTTTTTTTTGGGAAATTATGGAAGCCCATTTCCACCACATAAGAAAAAAATGCTTTGTTAAATCATAATTATAAGATTTAAAATGTGAAATTATAAGATAAGAAAGTCAAAATTATGAGATAAACAATATAATTATGAAAATAGTTTTTGTCACATAATTTTGACTTTTTATCTCATCTTAAAATCATGACTTTTTATTTCATAATTGATCATTTTATCCTAGTATCTCATAATTTATAATTATGACTTTTTACATCATAACTTTTACTTTGTCAAAATTATCACTTTTTGTCTCATAATTGCATATTATTTTATTTTCTTTTATTTTATAATTATGACCTTTTAAGAGTTGTGAAATGTTATGACATAATTATGATTTAGGAAAAGCATGTTTTTTCGTATGTGGTGGAAATGGGGTTTCATATTAACTTGATCAAAATGCAGTTAACACATTTACAATGTAAAAACATATATATATGAAAATGTAAATAAATGCTGTTCTTTTGAACTTTCTATTCATCTGTGAATCCTGGAAAAAAAAAAGTATCACAGTTTGCAAAAAAAAAAAAAGAAAAAAAAAAAATTGGCAGCACAACTGTTTTCAACATTGATAATAATCAGAAATGTTTCTCGAGCAGCAAATCAGAATATTAAAAGGATTTCTGAAGATCATGTGACACTGAAGACTGGAGTAATGATGCTGAAAATACATCAGCTGACAATAAATTCTATTTTACAACATATTCACACAGAAAACAGTTCTTTTAAGAAGAATTATATTCTTCTTATGTAGCATTATATTCCAAGCCATATGATGCTTAATGTAATACTGTATGTGCCCAAATTTAAGCTATTATTCACTGAAAATCTTCTCCACTGCAGCAATTAAATCTCAATCTCCATTCCGCATTTACAACACGTTTGTTGAGTTTTGGCACTCAATCCTACCCAACCCAAGGTGGCATCTTTGAATCTAAAACCAGCTACGAATGAGACTTCAGGGCTTTGATGTAGGGAGATATTTTCAGTGAAAATTTGCAGCTGGGTTTGATCCTCACACAACGCATGGTAGACTTCAGAAAAGGCTTGAAAGAAGACTTGAAATGTTGCAGAATAGGCGTGCGTACTATTTTTTAGAACTCTTTTAGGGTGCTTTTTGGTCCTTTTTTGAGCTTGACAGATGCAGTCACTATGAACTGTCCCTGTATTGAAGGAGGTGTGTGAAGAGCAAAAAAACACCTTTCATGTTCCACAGAAAAATGCTGAAGGGAACAACACAAGGGTGAGTAAATAGACAGAAATGCCCATTAGTCTTTTTAAGAAGGTGCTCAAGCACTTTTTTGGACATTTGACTGCTGATTGTTGACTGTCTTAAGCGCCGAGGGCAGGGACTTCAAATATATGAGAGAAGCACACCTGTTTGAAGGGTTAAGAGGGATGATGGGAAATAAGTAGAGGCCAGTGGGCAGTCAGCAGCGGGGAAATCCGAGGGCCATCTTTTCATTAGTTGTACCTAATGAAACTGCACAACAACAGGGAAGAGAACCCCACCGCTGAGACACGCTACCGGCTCCAAAATTACACCGAAAACAAAAGGGCCTTTACATGGTCACATCAAAGTGTTTCCACTGAAAGAGAAATGACAGGTCGTTTAGAGCAATCAGAAACAAGTGCAAGGTACCATAACGTGATCACTGCCACAAGATCAATCTTTTCAGATCATTATAAACACACTACATGTCAAAAGTATGTGAACAGCCCTTCTAATTAGTATGTCTGAGTATTCCAGCCAAATCCATCGCTGGCAGGTGCACAAACTAGACAATGGAGCAGCTTTTCCCCGTATCTGAGATATGAGAATGCACCCAAGTAAAAGTAAAACGTAAAAGATGGGTTTTAAACATAAGAAAGAACATTTATGTATGAGGTCTCTTTAATGTCTCAGTTTTTTCTCCTAGACAGCAATGAGATAAAATAAAGAGATCAAATTGAAAATGTATCATACATTTTTCATAAATTCTTTGGAAGTCTTGCCCTTTTCTCAGCAAATGATCTGCGCTACTGTTTAAAAGTTTTAGATTGGTAGTTTTTTTTTTTTTTTAAAGACGAAGTCTCTTCTGCTCACCAAGGATGCATTTATTTGATCCAAAATACAGTAAATACAGTAATATTACTGCAATTTAAAATAGCTGCTTTCTATCTGTTAAACTGTAATTTCTGTGATGCGCGGCTGTATTTTCAGCATCATTACTCCAGTCTTCAGTGTCTAATATGCTGATTTGCTGCTCAAGAAACATTTCTGATTTTACAATATATTTTACAATAAATTCAAATAGAAAACAGGAATATTTGGAATATTTTCTCAGTGCAATAATCTAAGGATACCATCACGTTAGTGAAATTTCTGCGAAAGTAGGGATTTACAAATTGGAGTCTGGGATAAAATGTTTAAAACAATCTTTTTTTTTTAAACACATTTGAAAAAAATGTTATATGATTACCGTTATACTTTTTAATTTCTAAAACTATAAAAACAAACCTTTGTGATATCTTAAGTGCTTTACAAATATGGAAAAAATCGAATTATTTAATTTTGGAAACACCTTGTTTTTTTATATCATGGTTAATTTTTCTCGCACAGTATAAATTAGTCTGCATGAAAATATATAGCTATATTTGTGGTTTTATGCATCAAAACGTTTGAAAACAAATCTGGGATTACTTTTGCATAAACTTAGACTGTCTTAAAGGAATACTCCACTATTTTTGAAAATAGGCTCCTTTTCCAACTCCCCTAGAGTTAAACAGATGAGTTTCACCGTTTTCGAATCCGTTCAGCCGATCTCCAGGTCTGGCGATAGCACTTTTAGCTTAGCTTAGCATACATCATTGAATCTGATTAGACCGTTAGCATCTCGCTCAAAAATGACCAAAGTGTTTCTAGATGTTTTCTATTTAAAACTTGAAAAAAACCTGACTCTTCTATACTACTATACTCTCATTCCGGTGTAATAATCAAGGAGCTTTGCTGCCGTACCATGCGTGCAGCAGGCGCAATGATATTACACAGCACCTGAAAATAAGCTAACTTCTGTCAACATTACCAACGTGACCACCTGCTTGCACAGGGAGCGTGCTTGGTCCTATTTTCAGGCGCTGTAATATCATTGCGCCTGCAGCACCCATGGTACGGCAGCAAGCTCCTTGATTATTACGCCGGAATGAGAGTATAGTTCCTAGCCGTATCGGCCTAGAAAATAGCAACTTTTAACTTTCCGTCAGTCTTAGTACACAATGTAACTACAGAAAAGTCAAGTTTTAGACTAGTCTGCACCAGTAGTCTGATGAATATTTACTTGAGAACTTAAAGGAATAGTTCACCCAAAGTGTTTATTTGCTGAAAATTGGTCATCCAATATGTAGATGAGTTTGTTTGTTCATCAGATTTGGAGAAATGTTGCATTACATGACTTGCTCACCAATGGGTCCTCTGCCGTGAATGGGTGCCGTCAGAATGAGAGTTCAAATAGCTGATAAAAACATCACTGAAACCAAAAATGAAAAGTTGATGTTTATCTGCTTACCCCCAAGGCATCCGAGATGTAGGTGACTTTGTTTCTACAGTAGAACACATTTGATGATTTTTAAATACAACCGTTGCAGTCTATCAGTCGTATAATGCATTGCACTAGTACAAAATCTATAGTGGTAAAAAAACATGCAACAGACAATCCACTTAACCCTTTTGTCTGTGCATGTTTTTTTTTATTTTCATAGATTTTGTTACCATTGCCATCCATTATAAGACTGATAGACTGCAACGGTTAAAGTTAAAAATCATCAAATGTGTTCTACTTAAGAAATAAAGTCACCTACATCTTGGATGCCCTGGGGGTAAGCAGATAAACATCACATTTTCATTTTTGTATGAACTATCCCTTCAAGTGCTTTTAAATGCTGAGTCTGGGGTCATGGCTTTTGATCCTTCAAGAGAAAGACTAGGTTTTGTTTGCAGTGGTCACTCAGTTCACTCATTAGCTGGCAGCTGAATTATCCAGATCTCAGATGCAACTCAGACCCCAGAGCAAAGGACCAGGCCGAGACTGTGTGACATGAATAACCCTGCAGTTACAAAGATGCAAAGCAGCCGCTTCTAGTGTGTCACCCGCTTGGCTCCTGCTCCGTACACTTGGGGCCGTGCATGAATACGGTGCAGTGAGCGGGGGAGTGAAACAAGAGGATCTGACCTCCACCTGCACTGACATCAGCCGTTATTAGCCAACTGATCCCCTGCCATCAAAAGGAGCCACACATCCACTGCTTAGTAAGAGCTGCTGCGAGGGTGCATGATGAAACAAGTCTGAGCTGCGGACCGCACAGAGAGAAACCTCCTGCTCAAAAACAAACCTACTTTATCTGAACCGACTACTAAGTGACTTTCATAAAATGGCCTTAAAGATACCCGTTAGATGAGACTCATCTATGTGATGAGTGATACAAATAAATATGTACACAATTAGACATTTTAAAAATACTACTTTCAAAGATTGCACCCAAGTTGTTGGTTATTTTGTTGAAACTGCAGCAGGTAATTCTGCATATTTTTCTGTGAGGGTCTGGTGTGATATGAGCGATGTTATCTTGATGGAGGGAGGCCAGTCGATATGCATCTGCTCCAAGAACACTTGGAAAAGCTCAGCCTCTGCCCTAAGCCACTTCAAAATGAAATTCCTACCTTCCCTCATCTGACAAACCTGTGTCTGATATAGTCTTCAAAGGAAGAGTGGCAAGCCTGTACCTCCAGGCTGAGGTAATTTGACTAAAGCTTTACAAAGAGAGAAGACAAATGTTGTGGGCTTTTTTTATCTTCAAAGATTAGATGCTGCTTCTTTTACACGTTAATCGCTGTAAATGGGTCATCTCAGGAAACACAGTGCATGAAAATGTTTTTTTTTTGATAATTTCTTGAGAACTTGGGGGAACAACCATATGTTAAAACATATGGATTGGTATATCATATTTAGCATAACCAGTCCTAAATATGAAGTTATAACCTTACAAAGTACATTATTCCAAAACTTCATATACTTTTACTTTTTTATTCTTTTTAACAGTAGATATAAGAGTAAATTCTGGCTGTATCACCCACATTCAGAGTGCCTTCTAATTTGCCGCATAATCATGTGCCAACCCTGTTGCATTCTTTAAAAAAAGTTGATGATTAGATCACCAGAATCCTAGCTATTACTGCACCAAACCAAATGTCACCGTGCTCAGCGGGTGTGCCCAGGATGGCCACCAGATGACAGTTTTCTGTGAGCACATGGCTTGTTGTGTTTGTTTGGTGCCATGTGCTCTCTCCTGTCTATTGTCTTGCCCCGCCCATCTTGTTACCTCATTATTGTTTAAGTTGCTCCACCTGTGTCTCCCTCGCAAGCCTCCTCATTTGGTTTCCTATTTATTTTCCTGGTGTCTGAAATCCTGTGCTGATCTGTCGTTTTTCATTGTGTGTGTAATGTCTGCATGTAGTGCAGTTCCTAGCCTGCCTGCCACTCACCCTGCACTTGAGTCCTCGCGTCATCTCTCCACATGCCAGGACAGAACAGAAAGGGGGGGATCAGCCAACATGAGGAACCTCATTGAGAAAGGCTCACTGCCATCTACCCGGTCTCCATCTCCTCCAGCCCCCTCTGCCACGCATGCTCCAGCTGGTACCTTGAGCTCCTCCGTCACCGAGGGACTGTCTGAGTGAGTTTTGCATGGAGTTCGGATGCTGCGCGGGGCTGGGCTACAATGACTCCACACTTAAGGTCTTATTCTGTTATGCCCTTGATGAGCCCATTATTCACTGGAGCATGTCAGGATGCGATCATGTACCTTTGAGGGTCTATTCACCGTCTTGGAGTTCTTGGCACATTCCCCAACTAAGGGGGCTGCAAGTGCCTCCGTGGTGGCCGACGAGGCTGCAGCGCCCCCGAAGGTGGCCGAAGAAGCTGCAGCGTCCCCAGAGGTGCTTAAGATTTGCAGAGCGCCCAGAGGTTACCGACAACTGCGCACCCCCTGTGGGTGGCCAAGATGCTGCCTGCCCCCGGAGGCGGCAGACAAGCTCCGGCCACCTTCTCGGAACGTAGTATGAGATGGCTTCTTCCATCCTTCAAGGCCGGGAGGCCAGAGCCTGGTGCCCTGCCGGCTCCGCTCAAGCTCCATGTCCTGCCGGCTCCCTCCTTGAGGCAGGCTCCATTCTTACTGCCGGCCCCGCCCTGGCCTCCTGCCCTGCCGGCCCCGCCCTGGAACCCTGGTTTACCTCTATCCCCAGGGCATCTTCCACTACACGGGCCTGGCCCACCCTCCCTCCCCCTGATCCACCTCCGTTCCGCCTCCCTCTGGGATTTCTTTTGGTGGAGCATCTGGAATCCACTCCTTAAGGGAGGGGTTCTGTCACTGTGTTCAGCGGGTGTGCCCAGGATGGCCACCAGATGACCGTTTTCTGTGAGCACATGGCTTGTTGTGTTTGTTTGGTGCCATGTGCTCTCTCCTGTCTATTGTCTTGCCCCGCCCATCTTGTTACCTCATTGTTTAAGTTGCTCCACCTGTGTCTCCCTCGCAAGCCTCCTCATTTGGTTTCCTATTTATATTCCTGGTGTCTGAAATCCTGTGCTGATCTGTCGTTTTTCACTGTGTGTGTTATGTCTGCATGTAGTGCAATTCCTAACCTGCCTGTCTGTTTTTCCCCCTCGGGGTTGTTTTAGTTTCATTTTATTAAACGAGAACCATTCATCCTGCTCTTGAGTCCTCGCTTCATTTCTCCACATGCACTGTGACTGCAAATTATTTAATCTAATTCTTTGTTCCAAAACGTTTTTTTTATTTTTTTTTCTTCTGTCAAATCACTATGATTTTGTTCTATGGTAGAGTTGTATTTATTTTTTCAAAAGCTAAATGCATTTAAAATTAACTATGTATGGACGGTATGCGTGTGCTCCTGTTAATTATATCAGTCAAGAAGGGAAACAAGGCAAAAAGAATATAGCCAACATTTATTATTTTTGTTAATTAATTCCTGTCATAAAAATGTGATATTAGTTTAGATATGATAACTTTTTTTTTTTTTTTTTAAATCTTCAGATATCAAAATCAATGTTTTGACAATGGCCATAAAGTATTGGCTATTCCATCATAATTTGGAATCATTTCTAAAGAACACTACTGGAAATGTAACCCTAACTGGAACTCTAAGAATTAAAAGGCATTTCACTTAGTCATTCTTATTGGATCTCATTATGATTGAATCCAAGTTATGACAGAAATCCTTAACAGTATTTTTAACAAGACTTTTCACGCAAGCTGTAGGTAGCACCAGAGGTTTTTGATTTAAAGCATTTAACAAAAGAGTGAATGATGACCGGACATTGATGTCAAACGACGCTTATTGGCCATCCAAAGGGCTTCTGTTGGTGTTCGCGTGGAATAAGGGCAGTAAATGAGCGATTTAGAGCCTGGCAGGCGTCTGTATTCAGTCTGCTGATGGAGACACACCGTCTCACCTTTGATTTGTTGTCGCGTCGCGACGTGCGCAGCGCCGCGTCTCCAGATCCACGCAAGTGTCACTCCCATTCAGTCCCAGCGGTGCGCGAGAGTCACGCAGTCTAGCCGCTATTGTGCGGATCACAGACGCACCTGGACGAGGACAGGTGTGAGCTGCGTCTGCTGGACTCCACTGGCCACATGCTGATACTATTACTAGTTAAAAACTCATTCATTTAGGTATTATTAACATCTACCGCTATGCTTTTTTTTTGCAGTGCAGACCTCTAATACATAAACATAACCATTTATAATAATAATGACACTCATCATCATGAATTCTTTGGTATGCAAACTTTATCTTCACTGAATCTAGTGTAAAATGCCTTCAGCTGTTATTAAGCCACTATCAGTATTCATTGCTTTAGTGTTTGCCAGCTGAGGAGAATCACAGACTTTCATTTCTCACTTCACTGATCAAGTCAGTCAGCTTGTTTTTGTGCATTGTTATTCAAATGTAGGTCCAGGTTACATGTTCACCCAAAATGAAATGTCTGTATATATATATATACTATTATAATATATATATTATAGTAAAAGAAATAAAAAAGTTGGATGGTGGCATTCTTTTCAAAAGATGTTAAGCCCATTTCCCCTCCAAATTCTCACTGCTTTGTTTTGTTTTATTTCTTTTTTATTCTAAGTGATGATTCTGATTAGTTATTCATTAGTGTAATGTAAAATACCTTTGCATTTTTATTTATCTATTTATTTACTTCATTAAAATAGTGAGAAGTGGGATGCAATTGTTATTAACAGGGGGTATTATATCATGTTCTTGACAGACTTTATGACTATTCACATGTATTCCATTGATCGTATTGTTACTCAAAATTAACTTTAAGTAATTAATTTCAGTATTAATTACCATAATTCGTCTTTTTAGAACACTCTGCATATTTGATAAAATAGGTATTTGTTAACATATTTGGACATTGGTCTGTACAAAATCTGTGATCTGTAAGAAAATGTATAATATGTAATAAACATGATTCCTTCTTCACTGCAATAATGTGTAAACCATGCAAAATAATATTATTTTAAATGTGCTATTTTATGACAAAGACGTAGGCAGAGGCTTGCATTTAGGTTATGTTTAGGTGGAAAAGTAGCTTGCAGCTAATATGCAAATTCAGCATTAGGCAGTTCATAATTCACAAAATATGCTTGAAAATATATATACTGTATATACACACACAACTGCACTACAGTATGTGTAGTAGTGAGAAACAAATATGTTTTTCTTTTTTTCTTCTTGAAACAGAGCGTCACACTGCCTTTTATTAATCTCACGTTGTTGTTGTTGTTGTTGGAATGTTCCACTATTTATTTTTAACAACAAAGTTACTTTGGGAACATGTAAATCACATGCTGATGCAGAACATTTAACTCACATCAATACACATCTGATCTCTTCAGCTGATATAGCAAGACAATCAGTTTTCCTAGCATTTCACACAGTGCTCTATTTTAAGTACACAAACGATGCTTTCTGAGGGGGTCGCTTGGCTACGCATTTCGTGAATGTATATTGTATTAAATAAATACTACCAGTAAATAAACTTTTTAGTGGCTAATTCTTCTAGCTCATAGAAAAACCCTTATACAGTCTGAATTACAATTAAAATAAGGACACTTTTATTTGTTTTAATTATGTTGATATAAATATATATTTATATATATACTTTGTTTTGTCAAAATATATGATCGAGAAGACAAGAAACACACATCTCAACACGGACGTTATAAATAAGTGTCCAGGGTGTATCTGTGGCCCGGTCAGCGGCAGCCACATCCCTCCACCACCATCTCCTGATAGTTTTTCAGCACCACCCTGTCCGTCTCGTCCAGGTAGAGCATGGAGATTGCACTGAGCTCGGTGGGAACGCAGCAGGCCTTGGGAATATTGGTGTTTACCGAGTTCACCAGCGTCTGCACAATAGCGTGATTGGTGGAGTTCAAGTGATCGGCCAAAGGGAACGGACACTCCCCGTGACAGTAGTACGCCTGATATCCGGGCGGCGCCACGATCCAGTCGTTCCAGCCCACGTCGCTGAAGTCCACGTAAAGTGCGTGTCGCCGACAGTTACGGTTGCGCTTGCGACCTCTTTGCTTCGGGCTGCGCTTCGCTCGCCGTGTCAGCGGGTGACTTTTGCCGTCGTGCCCGAACGTGACCAGCAGCGGGCGAAGCTGGTTCCAGTCTTCTTCCGGAAGCGGATGCAAGGAGCGACTTACGCGTACGTGGCGTCCCTGGTGACGCGAGGTTGGGTTCAGGGGCACTACCTCCACGGCCAGGCCGTGATTGGAGCTCTTGTCGTGGGTCCAGCGCAGCACGGCCAGACTCACGTCGAAGCTCTCCCATCGGGTCGTGTTGTGGCATACCAGTCGAGTGTCCAGCAGCTGCGTGATGAGCTGCCCGGCCCGCGGGGGCTTCAGCACCTCGTATATGTTTATCCGGTGGAGACCGTTGTCTCCCGTGGGTTGGGGATCTGAGATTGCATCATCTATCTGTTGCCTGTAGATACGAAGCTCTGCGGTAGAAATGAGTTCCTCATCTGGGACGCTGCTGAGATTGAAGACGAAGCGCAGAGGAGTCTCCGGTGAGCCGTCTGACTGCAGCTCTTCCATGTGCTCTAGAGGAGGACAATCAGAGGACAGCTCAAGAAACTGGTAGAAGATACACTATTATGACCCAAATTTTGAAATGATACAGTAACAGATTCTTATTAACTGTAGACTGAAAAAAATGATACTCAAATGTATCAAATTCTATTAATGGTTTGGTTCAAACCTTAATGTTGGATTTAATATTAATCAAAAATATTTTTCTTACACAAAACACAAAAACAATGATATAAAGTAAAAAGATTATTTATTATAAAGACCATATATTTAATCAATATAGTTAAGTCAAATTGTTACTTATTGTAGATCAATATAATTTTTTCTTTTTACAACTTAATTTCACTGTAAAAAATGTGATGCACATCAACACTAAAATATTACTTAAACTAGTTTTTTTAGAAGTGTTCATAAAAACTGAAAAAAAGGAGACCATGATTTTCAATTAGACCTATATAAAAAATGCACTGTAAATAAATAACACTGTCATTTTAACACAACACGTAAACGTTTAACACGTTAATAACACAATTATCTACTAAAATGCTATCTTGCGATAACTACAATGCAATTCAATTCAATGTAGTGCTGCGAAGTAATTTATGCGGATACACTGCATTTTCAAGATTGATATCAATTTTTGATATTATTTTTATATTAATTCCTGTTATTTCACTCATTGTTTATTACACAGCTTTTTGAAATACTTGGATTTCTCAGAATAATGATTATTACTCAGGATAACAATGTATTATGTCCCTCTCATCTGAGTAACAAATTTCCAACATCTACTTTCTTGTGTCTCGTACCACTTTCATTCTCTCGTTTTATACAGCGCAAATTACAATTATGATTGTGGTAAAAACGGCATCATAATTCTTCAGGATTACAACTGAAAGTCTCCACTGAAAACAACTGAAACTGGAAAGATTGTAGTGGATTATTTCTTCTTAACAGAAGCTATACTATTGTAAATAACTGCAAAGCTTCAACCAATAAAAAACTGTTCCTAGCAAGAGTATAGGGCCGACTTCAGTTACCCGGATGAGCCTGTGTTATCAGCTTTCACCAGTTGTTAGAGAAAAAAAAGTATGGCTAAGTATGGTATATGGACTTTATAATAAATCACATTTTTACTTTGTATGATTGTTTTTGTCTTTTGGAAAATAAAAACCATAAATGTAATTTCATAATAAAGAAAAACTAATAAATGTGGCTGTATTTTTTTTTTTTAAAGTTGGTCCAAACTATCATTTTCAATGCAGAACGTTTGAAAGTTGTTGTCATTAAATTAAATTAAAGATTGGTGACCCTTTCTGAATCCATACTCTTATTTTCAGTGGTATCCACTCCACCTTTCCTTGTCCATTTCTCATTGTAGCCTCAACTCTGACTCATTTAAGTATGCAGGTAATAAAGAAAAGTAAAATAACAGGGAATAAACTGTTGAATCACGCTGATGGACTTCTATCTTCTTGATACTAAATGTGTATTTTTCTGAAGCCTTCTAGGAATTCTGTCTGCCTTAGAGACCGCATTGCGGTGTTTATTTTGAAATCCGTAGGGTAGCATTAAAAATAATTGCATGTTAAGGGAAGTCCCTCGACAGGATCCGCATGACAAAGTATGGCGGCGCAGAGACTTTTTAAATGTTGGGTTGAGTCTGAATTTGTCATGTGTCAATGTCTCCGCTGTCTTACCTTCATGATGGAATCCTCTCACAGTGTTTGCTCGACTCGTGGACCTTTCGGGATAATCGAAGCTCACGTCGTGGGCTCCGGTCTCTTCGGCCTCCCCTGACTGCAGGCGATACAGGTCCAGCAGATATTGGGGCACCACAGCCGAATAGCTGGGTTGCGGTCGCCTCTGCAGCCCAAACATGTGCAGCAGCGTGGCTTCAAAGTCCCGCAGCAGTTCATGACTCTGACCCAGGTGCTGAGCCGACGCTTTCTTCTTCCCTTCCTCGGGTATTAGACTAGCATTGCTGCTCTCTCCCAGTAGGACTTGGCATAATAAAATTACCATCAGCATTCGATTACCAGGAATCATGATGTCTCTGGTGGGCAGGCGGGGAATTTGAGGAAGCAGAAGAGAAAAGCAAGACTTCAATGAAAGATGTTTGACTCCCCATTGTCACCTTGCTTTCAATAATTAAACTGGATACCATTAAAATGTCATTGACATTTAGGTCAGAAACATACTTTACGCAAGTTCTCGAAGGCAGAATGCTTGGTCAATGATTTGCAAGTATGTGGTCCTGTTACAGACCTCCGTACTCAAGGGGGCGACAAAGTTTCCTTCAAATGTCTGTGTCATTGCACTGTATGCGTTATTATTCAAGTAGCTTGTTACAAACATTTCTACTTCTACTAACATTCTCAGCAACATTTGCTTCAAAGTGTTGCTCCACTAAGACAGTAGCTGAACTTAAAGTGCAAGAAATGCATGTTTCAGAATGCAACAACATACAAAATTGAGCTTACAAAGCTATATTGAAAAAAAAAAACTGATGTAGGCTTTACGTTAAAATAATTTTCACTCTGAAATTGCTTACAAATTTCACAAATAATTACAAAGAACTTACATTTTTAAAGTAGAAAGACGAGAAACTGTTAAACCAAACAAAATTGGGTGTAGTAACCATTTTTATTCTAGTAAATGTCATTAATTTCACAACTAATTAAAAAGAATTGGGAAGAAACACATTGAATTACATGACATTTTGAAGTAGAACGACTTAAATAGTATTTTCTTGTCAAATGCACTCCAATAATTCTTTTGTTTTAGCAATTTATATAGTAACTTCAAAGAATAATTTTGTAACAGTGTAGAAGTGTTTGGGTTTGTGTACTTGCATAGAGTATGTTTTAGACCTTATTTATTCCAGATAACTGCCATGCAGTTGAATAGTTTAAAAATCTGTATATAACAACATAATGAGTTTTGGAGTTTAGTGGATCATTCACCAAAGATTTTAATAAAATAGTTTATCGTGTTACTCTCCCTCAGGGACATCATTTATGAGCAATACACCTGTATGACTTCAATTTTCTCAGTTTGGATCCCAAAGACCTTTCAGTGATCAGTTCTTAATTTTCCACTTTTACTTAGTGTGAAGAACTATCTAAGCAATATTTTTCCACTATAAAGGACCTTTTGTTTGCCATTTAACACAGATCCTGCGACCATATGAAGGGGGATGGCCAATAAAGAAACCTTTTCTTTTTCCAAAGTATAGCTGTACTTCTGTCACAAAGACATTTTGGAATGGTTTGGAATGACATGGGGGTAAGTAAATGATGATATAATTTTCATTTTTTGAGAGAACTATCCATTTAAGGGTCTATCCAAACTACAGTTTGTTAGTCAAAACCGATGTGAAACAAGGACAGCAACCTACAATTTTCAAGTGTTTGCACCGCAACATAAAAAAAGCTTGAAGCAAAACTCCTTATTGACCACTGTTTTTGTAAAGAATGACTAAGCCTTTTAATTTGCTCCAAATATGTAACAACCCCGAAACACGATTAGGACTGGATAGGCGTGGTCCACTTACCGACAGAAAATAAAGCATGGGAAAACAGTCCATGTTTGTCGAGAGCTGATACAGGACGAGTTCCTCAAGTGAATGTTACGTGGTCCTGAAAGGCTGTTTAAGAACTGCGGTGAGATTCCTTTCCTGAAATACAAGAGTATATTAGCCATTTAATATTTTATGTATTCCAATTACAGCTAACATTTTAGTATAAGCATGGCATGATTTCAGTAAGAGCAAAATGCAAGTTTGGGCCAGACAGACATCTTAAAGCAACTAAAGTGCTGCTTGTAAATGAGCACTGATTACGTGTTGCACAAGACGGCCAGGTGTGAACACCTGAAAAGATGGCAATTCCATTTACATACAAATAGAGGTTCGATTGTCAACAAAGGGATCTCAGACGGCCTCTTTTATTGATGGTCTTTTAGAAAGCCTTCCTAAAGAGTCTTTAAAAATCCCCCAAGCCAGACTGGCCATTCAAGCGGCACCATCCTGGTCCTACACCTTTATGATCTGTTAACCCAGAACATCCAACTGTGTAGCTACCTGATTTGCGCCAAAAGTGGAATGGATTTAAGAGATATCTTCATTGCAATCACCGTACAACTCCACAAATGGGATTTTAAACAATTAATTTGAGAACAGAGAAACTGCACTAATAACAGTCACAAGTGCTTGAGAAAGGTCTCAGAAAACAACGTCATCACTGAATCCACAGCTAAACTCATTTTGATGGTCTTTCTTTGGCGGCTTTAGTTGCCGCTGGAGCAAGTTCAACCATTACAACAGGAATGATGCATTTTAACAAGAACACCGTGTGTGTGTGTGTGTGTGTGTGTGTGTGTGTGTGTGTTATTTATCTCTCTCTCTCTGTGCCTTCACAGTTGTGATACTAGCGGTGCTTGCGTTGTGATTCTTGACTGATCTACCGAAACACCGTGTTCTGTATTTTGTTAACAGAACGGCCAGTGATTGGTTAGATCCGTAAATCTTCTGCGTTTTAACCACAGTGCAGAGAGCAAGTTACAGGAGCATTCAAACCGGGGGGGGTTGGGGGTCGGAGTTATGTCGAGAGCAAACCATAAAAATGAGCGTATCTAAAAGACTTTGATCAGCCATGCCAGAAAACATGTAACAAAGCACAAACAGTCGGTTTCTTCAGACCACCTACTCTTGTTTAAAAGCCTACAGATACTGCCCTAAATATTTACAGAATCCCTGTTTGAAGACGGAGTGCAGTGCATGTGCTTTTGTGCAGAGTGGGTTTTATAATGCAGCTTGCTTCCTTTAATTTGGCAGAGTCGTGTAAAGCTCACAGTGCTCGACTTTAACCCTGCTTTATGAGATTAGTTTATGCACATGGTTCTTCAGATGTGTATGGGGGAGTAAGTTACCACAGTAACAGCCAATGTTAGGATCTAACCTCTGTCAAGTTTAATTCAGAAATCAAATCTGGAGACCTAAGTTGCATTCTGTCCATTTGGAAAATGGAATGGAATGTAGCCTATAGCCTGCTGTGCAGTTGCTAAAGTTCATGGATATGCACAATACAGAATCTATATTGCACTGAAACAATCTCTAGAGCAGGGTCCTCCAATTATTGTTTGATCCCAAACTAATTTGCATGTAAAACAACAACAGAAGAATGGAAATATGCATTAAAATGCATTACAATATTAAGTTAAAGATAAGAATACAGCTAAAGTTTTCATCTAATTGTGTCATTGTCCCTCCATTACAATGTACAAGTCTTCTGTCCATCAAAACCGATGATTTTTAATGGTTTTGAATATCATAATAAAGCATGCAAATAGAGTATTATAGTACTATAAGCATCCATCAAGAACCACATTCTTGGCCTGAAAAAGGCTCAAGAACTCTGCTCTAGACTAGACAACAACATCTGTCGATCTGTAATCTTCAGTGCACTGACTACAACTCATGCAACAGTGTTTACTTTTTATTAAGTATGTCATATAAAAAAGATATTTAGACAGAATCTTGTGGCCTCATTTTATTTTATTTTTTTTTGCTTTGCACCTCCTTGAACTAAAGATAAACATCTCTGCCAAGTGACTCATGGGTTGTGTCTCTTTATGTCATAATGTACCTCATAAAACCTTTCAGACGTGTTATTATGCTTGACTGAGTGCCATCACTCTCATTTCAGACAAAGTACGAGTCTTCGAAACGTTCGTGGAGGTCAAGTGTGCACTGGAGTTGCACACTGGAGACCAGTTTTCTTTAACTTATTCAATCAAATGAAGGACACAGCTATTGTTTTTAATACTAACTTAACATTTGCCATGCGTAAACGCTGCGTTAGAACTGGATTTGAAACCAGTGATTCGGAACACTCAGAATTGTGTTGTAGATTCCAAAAACTCATATAAAAGTGAATCTTGATACGTTGCTTGATCCTAGCCAAAGAAAATATACCACCATCGTGGTTAGGCCACATACAGCAAGTACAACTATACTTAGCCACCACATTAAAACATAATTTAAACTTAAATGAAATGTCATACTGGTACATTACGGGCAGATGTGGAAGCCCGCATCCACCCGGTGAGCGCGCGGTCAGGTGTCTGAGCGCGTTGGTGGTTCTAAACTTGCACACACACACACACACAAACACAAACATTTCACGTAAGCTATCCGGTAAGCAAAGATATTTAATCCTGTGTAACATTCCCAACACCCCAGTACAATTCTTTAGCTACCCGACAAAGCAGAGCGCTCCCGTTTTCGGTGCACACCGCTTTGTTGATAATAATAATTGCGTCTGTAGACTTGAAGACAGCTTTGTGGAATATAATGGGAGCGTTCTAGTTAGTCGCGCCGCCTGCAGAGAATACAGGGCGTGAAAGAGTTCCATTTACGCACAACATGGCCAAAACGCGTGCCATTGGGTCTAAATAATTGCGCATATCTCAGATACGGTCATAAATCACTTCTTGCTATGACCGTATGAAAGTACCGTGAATGCTGACTTAAATAGGCTAAGACACGCCAGCTTACCATTGGTAGAGAAGCGCACAGTATTCCTGGATGAGAAGACGGTAAAACGGGGTTTTCAAAGGAGTTTTCACCTCACACAACAAAAGTCCAACCCTGAAGCGAATGTTTAGATCATTAGTTCCGCATCACGTAGAAGAAACCAACTGAGTCCAATGCGAACGCGGATCTCTGTAGCTCCAAGAATAGTCGAGCACGGAGAACATCACCGTCTGATCCCGCATCCAGTTCTCCAGGCAGTTTTTATGTGACCGCCCTGCCTCCTCCCCTACTCTCTCAACCCACCGCTCTTCACCCAGCACCTCTGATAAAGCCCAGAGAACGCAAACACACAAGATCTATTTCCTTCTTTAAGTTACATGAATGCACTGCAACCGCGATCTCTTCTGGAGTGTGTAATCAGTGCACTGGCAAACAAACACATGCAATCTATTAAATGTTTTGTTTTCTTTTTTTTTCTTTCAGGGATTTCATTAAATGGGTAGACCACACTTGCATAAAGAAGGGAAAGAGCATGTTGCTCAAAAGTTCTTCAGATCAGTGTAATGGTTTAACAGATGTTTTTATAGAGAGCTAAATAATCAAACAGATAAATAGTCTTTGTGGAAGCCCAGCAAACAAGGAATGTTCTCGGAACTTTGGTTAACATTCTGGCAAGGTTCTGGCAAAGTTCTTCAGTAATGTTAATAGAAGAGTTATTTTGTCTTTACTGATCTTCTCAAAACATTAGCACAAAAACACTATTTATAAATTGTTCATGGAGTGTTTTTTTTATTTCTAAAATGTTTTAGTTGGACATTCATCTAAAGTTTTTAAAATGTTACTTACTTTTTTTTCAGAGAACATTCAACCCTGTTGAAAAAAACAGCATATGCTGGTTAGGTATGTTTGACGCTGGTTTATGCTGGTCCGTTGCTGGTTTATGCTGGTCCTTTTGCTGGTTTATGCTGGTCTTTGCTTAAACCAGCAAAAGGACCAGCATAAACGAGCAAAAGGACCAGCATTAACCAGCAAGGACCAGCATAAACCAGCAAAGACCAGCAAAGGACCAGCAAAGACCAGCAAAAACCAGCAAAGGACCAGCATAAACCAGCAACGAACCATCTTAAACCAGCAAAGGACCAGCATAAACCAGCAAAGGACCAGTTTAAACCAGCTTAAACCAGCAAAGGACCAGCATAAACCAGCAAAGGACCAGCATAAACCAGCAAAGGACCAGTTTAAACCAGCTTAAACCAGCAAAGGACCAGCATAAACCAGCAAAGGACCAGCTTAAACCAGCAAAGGACCAGCATAAACCAGCAAAGGACCAGCTTAAAAGGACCAGCTTAAACCAGCAAAGGACCAGCTTGAACCAGCATTCCAGCGTCAAAACCTACCTAACCAGCATATGCTGTTTTTTTCAACAGGGAAAAGTAATGTTCCCATTATGTTTGATACATTTTAAAATTGAATGTTCCCTTTATGTTTGAAAAACCCCAAAAACCTCAAACCCCTGCCCCTTTAATCGCCGACGCTAAAGTGCCCTTTCGGTCCTGCCCTCTTAACGCCACAACTCCCCTGCCCCTCCGGAGGTCTGTGCACGCCACTGAGTTCTTTGTCTCTTCGCATTGCTCTACTACTCACATAAGTGCATATTAAAGGGATGTTGCCTGAAATAACGTCATATTATTCAAAGTTTTCAAACTTAATAACTTGTTGAAATCACTGAGATCACTGTAATGTTGCAATGGAGACCAGTGAATGTTTCCTATTATTGTATTTCACCAAGTCTCCATTTCTCCATTTAACCTCCTGCCCCTATAATAACAATTAACCTCCAGTGTGTGAAGAAGCACTCGCAGACACCCACATTACCATATTATTTACCTGTCTGGCTCAAGTGCTTGGAGTCACAAGGTGATAAAGTGCCACCCTCCCCCAAACACTTAGTCAAGGAAATGTCATCACACGTTTGGAGAAACATTTTGGGTATAAAGTAAACAAAATCAAAATTGACCTTGCTTATCTGTGCATGTCTTCATAATCTTTATTCAAATAATTTGCCTTTCCTCTGAAATCACTTTCAGCTTCAGCTGATGTCATTAAGCCCTTGTACTTTTTTTTAACGTCTTTGTCCATTTTGGTATGAAAAGGCACTTTTTATGATCCAACCAATGTTAAATTTTTTCGTCAACACTTGTGACATAATGTTTTTAAATAGTCTTTCCTTTTCTGTAAAAAAGCAAACATCCACACTCTAGGAAAAGTAGATTTTTCACAGGTGGTTTAGCCATATTTTGAATTGCAAATTGCATTTTTTTTTAGGGTTGAATGAAAAATTCATATCCTGGCAGAAAACTACCAGTACTTTTCCATTATTCTATGGATTTTTTCTTACAGTGTAAGTTATAATGAAAAAAAAATGTTCTCTATGAAGAATTTCAGTCAGGTTTCAGGCCCCACCATATCACAGAAACTGCACTTGTTAAATTACAAATGACTTGCTTCTTGCGTCAGACCAAGGCTGTATCTCATTGCTAGTTTTACTTGATCTTAGTGCTGCGTTCGACACTATAGATCATGAGATACTCATAGATTGATTACAAAACTATACAGGTATTCAAGGGCAGGCTTTAAGATTGTTTAGATCCTACCTTTCCGATCGCTACCACCTTGTTCATTTTCATCTCAATTATCACCAGTAAAATATTGAGTGTCACAAGGATCTGTCCTAGGTCCTCTGTTATTTTCGATATACATGTTGCCCCTTGGTAATATTATTAGAAAATACGGGATTAATTTCCACTGTTTTTATGCTGATGATACTCAACTATACAGTATATCTCAACAAGACCAGATGAAACTTCTAAATTATCTAAGCTAACAGAGTTTGTTAAAAAATGTTAAACGTTGGATGATCAATAATTTTCTCCTATTAAATTCGGTTTAAGACAGAGATATTACTTATTGGACTAAAAGACAGTACACAGAATCTCTTGGTTTACAATTTGCAACTAGACGGATGTACTATTACTTCCTCTACAGTAAAAAATCTGGGTGTTATATTAGATAGCAACTTGTCTTTTGAAAATCATATTTCCCATGTTACAAAAACAGCATTCTTCCATCTTAGAAACATTGCCAAGTTATGAAACATGTTATCTGTTTCTGATGCAGAAAAGCTGTTTCATGCATTCATGACCTCTAGACTGGTCTATTGTAATGCACTGCTAGCTGGTTGTCCTGCATCTTCAATAAACAAGATACAGGTAGTCCAAAATGCAGCAGCCAGAGTCCTTACCAGGCCAAGAAAATATGATCATATTACCCCAATTTTACAGTCTCTTCACTGGCTACTTGTTAAGTTCCGTATCAGTTACAAAATTTTATTACTTGCCTATAAGGCCCTTAATTGGTTAGCTCCTGCATACCTAACTAGTCTTCTACCCCGCTACAATCCATCACGCTCCCTAAGGTCGCAAAACTCTGGACTTTTGGTAGTACCTAGGATAGCAAAGTCCACTAAAGGAGTTAGAGCTTTTTTGCATTTGGCTCCCAAATTCTGGAATAGCCTTCCTGATACCGTTTGGGGTTCCGACACACTCTCTCTGTTTAAATTTTCCCCCCTTTAAGAAATTTTTTTAAAAAAAGACACATCTCTTTGCCAAGCATTCAAATAATGCATCTCATAATCTTGTACTGCAGTTATATCTGATCGAATGCACATTATTATTCTTTATTTTGGGTTAAACAAATCAATTTTGCTTGATTGGAACAGCAGCTACGTTATTTATGTCTCTATTTGTTTCTCTGTTTTTTGCTAACTAGGATTTACACAAGCTTCAGACTGCATCCAGAACACCTGAGAAGAGATGATTCCAACCCCTCAGATGATGCAAACCCTGAAACAACATACAGAACTACCACACATTTTGCTATAAGTTTGATTGCATCATATATTAATTGCTGTTAATAGTGTTCATCATGTTTTATTACGTCTTAAATTGATTTTTCCTTATATTTCTGCCATATGTACATTAACTGGTAGTCACCACTGATAAGCTACCACTAATATTGTAGAAACTTAATTTGCTGTAAAGTTGCTTGCAATGATTTGTATCGTGAAAAGCTGTACAAATAAACTTGACTTGACTATTTAGCGCCCAAACTACCAAATAACCTACCTAACATTGTTCGGGAAGCAGACACACTCTTGCAGTTTAAATCTAGATTAAAGACGCCTCCCCCCCCTCTCTTTAACCTGGCTTACACATAACACACTTACACATTTCTATTAATTCAAATCCGTTAAAGGATTGTTTGGCTGCATTAATTAGGTCAACCGGAACCGGAACACTTCCTATAACACCCGATGTACTCGCTACATCACTAGAAGAATGGCATCTAATATTAGTCTGTTTCTCTCTTATTCCGACGTCACCGTAGCCACCAGATCCAGTCTTTATCCAGATCAGATGGTCACTGCAGTTTCCCGGATCCAGTACGTATCCAGCCCATATTGTGGATCAGCACCTAGAGAGGACCTCCACAGCCCTGAAAGACAGCGGAAACCAGGACAACTAGATGAGCCCCAGAGACAAGATCCCCCTGTAAATTCAAGTCAAGTCAAGTCTGCTTGATTGTCAATTCTTCCACATGTACAGCACATACAAACAGAGAATTGAAATTGCATTACTCTCAAACCCTTGGTGCATACAGATAACACTACAGTAGAACATAAATACAGATTAAATACAAAATACACAATTGCAACTATACAAATATACAAATAAGGTAAAATGTAAAAAAAAAATATATATAGCACAAGGCATATGGCAGATAGAGTTCAAACCAGTAAAGTAAACAACAGTGCTGATATAGTGATTGTAGTGCAAAAAAAAAATTTATTTGTAGTGCAAAAGAGCTTATTTTCGACTGATTAAAGTGACAGTGTGTGTGTATTTGGGAGGGGGGAGTGGGAGGGTCCGTTAGAGGGTCAGAGTTCAGTGGTGTGTGGGGCAAAAGAGGGGAGGGGGGGGGCAAGGTCGGGAGGGAGTTCAGTTTCCTAACAGCCTGATGGATGAAGCTGTCCTTCAATCTGCTTGTCCTGGCCTGGAGACTCCACAGTCTCCTCCCTGATGGCAGCAGACTGAAGAAGCTGTGTGTCGGGTGGGTGGGATCACCTGCAATGCAGAGGGCTTTGCGGGTGAGACGGGTGTTGTAAAGACCTTGTCTCAGACGAACACCGGGACAAGACCACAGGAACCAGAAAATTCCTCTGCACAATGTGACTTTTCTGCAGCCTGGAATTGAACTGCTGGTTTTTGTCTGGTCAGAGGAGAACTGGCCCCCCGACTGAGCCTGGATTCTACCAAGGTTTTTTCTCCATTCTGTCACCGATGGAGTTTTGGTTCCTTGCTGCTGTCGCCTCTGGCTTGCTTAGTTGGGGACACTTCATTTCTAGCGATATCGTTGACTTGATTGCAAATGATTGCAAAGATACTATTTAAACTGAACTGAGCTGGATGATGACATCACTGAATTCAGTGATGAACTGTCTTTAACTGAAAAATGAGTGTTTACTATTGTCCTTTTGCATTATTGACACACTATTTTATGCTGTTCAGTTGCTTTGACACAATCTGTATTGGTAAAAGCACTATTTAAATAAAGGTGACTTTACTTGACTTACAATAGTGATAGATGAAAACGGCTTTAATCGAATAATTAGAGTAGGTGCTTTTATAATATTATGAGCTTAATGTTTGAGTTTCAAATCCTACAAATTGACCTCTATTGTAAGTGCATCATTGTAAACTTGATTTCTCCTCGCAAAATCAGCGGGATTTCCTCCTGTGGGAAGTGCTTGTAAAGGTATTGATGTATTGGTCTGGACTAGGACTGGTTAATGACACTAACCTATGAACAGCAGCTCATACTCACAGACTTCAAACGCAGACCCCTGCTTCGTGTCCTAGCTCACCTTTTCTCTCATCTTCTCTCCTGGTCAGCAGCTCTAAGGCACTTGCAAGTGCAGACACATATGTGCAGACCCTGATGACTGATCAAATAACACTTTCACTAGTCCAGCTTCTCTCAATGCAGCATCTGTCATGGTCTGTGCCGTAGTATATGCTCATCTGAAAGCCCACTAATGCAGCCCACTGCTTTTAAAGTTTAGAAGTTGTATGACATGTTGGACTTGGACAAACAATTGCAATCTTCCTGCTTACCTGCCTTGTAAAAAGAGGTAAACATAAATGCTAATATGTATTCAGATACTGGGGCACCATAAGCCAGTAGGGGTATGCCGGTATCAAATGTTCATGTTGTGATTAATTGCTAAAGCTTTTATCATGGTATATGGTATTATCACGATATTGGAATTTAGTTTTTAAAAAGTGCTGTCATAATACAGTATAACAGGTTTAATAACTTTTTTCTTATAACAAAAATAACTGAACATTTAAATGCAATAAAGCAATACAGAAAACTGTATAAAGTTAAAAGTTTTACACAGATTAAAGTGCAAAAGAATTATAAAGAACAACAGATAAAACTTTACAATAAGATCTCATTAGTTATCCTTAGTTAATGCATTAACATTCACAATGAGCAATAGCTACATTTGCTACAGAAGTTATTAATCTTTGTTAAAAAATAATACAAGTCTTAGTTCATGTTAGCTCATTAAATAACACAGTTGCAACTTTCGATTTTAACAACGTGTTATTAAATATTGGAATATTCATAGGAGGTATCCGAGTTAAAAAAAAGTGTAAAATATTTAGGAATTCATATCACAAAAAATTCAATCAGTAGACATCATTTAAACTTTTCTGATAAAATGATAAAAACTAAACAGATCTTTAACATCTGGCTTCAGGGAGATCTTTCATTATATGGTTGAGTAATTTTATCTAAAGTTGAAGGGTTTTCTCACTTTGTATATTCTGCTCTTTCTTTGTTTGTCAACGATAAAGCTGTAAAGGAAATTAATAAAATATTTTTGGATTTTATTTGGAAAAATAGACCGTACAAATTAAAAAGAGATGTGCTTGCTAACTCCAGAAGTGAAGGTGGCCTTGATTTTTTGGACTTCGCAGATACTGTAAACACCTTTAAAGTAAACTAGCTGAAAAGATGCCTTACAAATCCAATGTCACTGTGTTTTTTTATTCCAAATAAGATATTTGACCAAGTTGGTGGCCTGTCTTTCTTACTAAAATGTAATTTCTTGCCTGGCAAGTTACCTATTTCCTTATCTAACTTCCATCAGCAATGTCTTCTTTCGTGGGAATTGTGTTTTGTCCATGGTTTCTCCCCCCACAAAGTTATTGGGGTTCCTTTATAACAAATATAAATTGGAAAAAGGCCTGGCTTTTGCCAAGTATATTTTGCATTTCTAACAAGGTTAAGGAGATTCATTATAAAATCCTTCATAAAATTTATCCCGTTAATTTACAATTAACATAATTTAATACACCCTTATTATGAATGAATGAAAGTATTAATTTTCTGACCCCAAACTTCTGAATGGTAGTGTTTCATGATTTCCACAAAAATATGAAGCAGCATAACTGTTTTCAAAATTTGCTTCAAAGTTGATGTGATGTGAGCTCCGGGGTATTTTGTGTATATTAACGGGCAGTCTTTGGTCTCATTAATCTATAATTTTTTCCAGAGAAAATAGTTTTGACTGAGGGCAAAATCTCATCACTTTATATTTTATATAACTTTAATGTTTTATCAGAGCGCTCCCTTCCTACTCTTGACTGAATCGCTTAGCGACTTTTATGTTAATGGCTATTGTGGTTCATTAAATATTATTGTTCAATAAATGATAGTAGTTTTTAATAATAGTATTTGGTATTTAGAAACGGTGTGTGTGTGTTTGTGTGTGTGTGCTCGTGATGGCGATTTTAGTCATATTATTCTGCCATTAGATGGCGACAGGAGACTATCTTTATGAGTCAGCGTAAATCTTTAATTGAATAGACTGAGAACAGTGTTGTAAACGAGGACATTATTTTTACTTTCAATTTAAACGTTTCAAATACATAGACACAATATACATTACAAACACATATTACTGTCACTATTTCGGTTCATGGACTTCCGTTTATTCACCACCAGATGTCACCCTTCCCATTACATTGACTCTCGCACTACACAAACTGTTGCATAGCACCCCGGACTACATTTCCCATCATTCTTTGCACTCATTGCACACAGCTGTTTCTCACTGATTTGCATTCATTGCACACAGCTGTTTCTAATTACTTCATTCACTATATAACACCCACTCTACCACCTTTCTCTGCTGAGTATTGTTTAGCCTGTACCCCTTTCCGAGTCTCCGTGTTTTCCTAGTTTTGCCTTGCCTTGTCTGTGTTCTCCGGTTTTGATCTTCACCTGTTTTCCTGGATTCCTCCCTTTAGCCTTGCCCCTGTGACTCTGTCTGCAGTTCATCGACCCACGCTAGCCCTAGGCTTATTCTTGTGTTTTGCCCGCCATATACATGTTTGCCTCTGTTTGACCCTGCCTGCTTTATGACCACGTCTGTGTCTTCTCCGATTAAAGCTTTGCATTTGGATCCGAACTTCTCACGTCTCGTCAGCCCCGTTACATAATAGCTCAGCCCAACAGGATACAGCGGCTTTTCCAGTGGCCTCTGGCCAGGTATGGACCCAGTCACCCAGCTACTACATCTTCGGCAAGGAGGCCTTTCTATTGAGGAGTATGTTCACCGGTTCTGTGTACTATCTTATCAGGTTCCACTGTATGATGACATTTTTGTTTAAAGACTTGTTCCGTTTTGGACTCAATGAACCCACGAAATTTTGGTTACCTGGAGAGGAATTTAACGGTAGTTTAGGGGACCTGATGGATTATGCTTTGTTGTCCGTTGGCTCTTTGTTTACTGTGGGTGACGCGAAGGAGGAACGCGACACAGTGTCTGTGACTAAAGTGGCGGCTGTACCAGAGCACGCTCACAAAACGGCGGCGACAGCGGAGCCTGATCGCAAAAAAGCGGACACAACAGTGCCCCGTTATGTCACAACTGCCAATCATGAATCAAGTCAAGTCACAGCTGATCGTCATGAGTCCGGTCAGGTTCAAGTTCATTATTCTGAGTCTAGTCAAGTCACAACTGATCGTCATGATTCCGGTCAGGTTCCAGTTCATTCCATACGTTAAGTTAGTCACAGTTGATATTCATGTGTCTAGTCAAGTCACAACTGATCGTCATTGGTCAAGTCTAGTTACAGTTG
Source organism: Sinocyclocheilus anophthalmus (assembly GCA_018155175.1). Lineage (NCBI taxonomy): Eukaryota > Metazoa > Chordata > Actinopteri > Cypriniformes > Cyprinidae > Sinocyclocheilus > Sinocyclocheilus anophthalmus. The sequence continues at coordinate 95,229 of JADLZN010006781.1, forward strand.
TTCTTCCTGAGTTCAGTCTAGTCTCAGCTGATCTTCCTGAGTCCGGTCTAGTCACAGTTGATCTCTCTGAGTCAAGTCTGGTCACAGTTGATCGTCATGAGTCAAGTCCAGTTACATTCATTATCATGAGTCAAGTCAAGTCTCAGCTGATCTTCCTGAGTTAATTCTAGTCACAGTTGATCTTCCTGAGTAGAGTCTAGTCACAGTTGATCTTCCTGATTCGAGTCTAGTCACAGTTGTTCTTCCTGAGTCAAGTCAAGTCACGGTTGATCGTCATGAGTCTGGTCTAGTCACAGTTGTTCTTCCTGAGTCTGGTCTAGTCACAGGTGATCGTCATGAGTCAAGTCAAGTTACAGTTCATTATAATGAGTCAAGTCAAGTCACAGCTAATATTCCTGAGTCAAGTCAAGTCACAGCTAAACTTCCCGAGTCAAGTCAAGTCACAGCTAAACTTCCTGAGTCAAGTCAAGTCACAGCTAATCTTCCTGAGTCAGGTCAAGTAACAGCTAATCTTCCTGAGTCAAGTCAAATCACAGTTGATCGTCATGAGTCAAGTCAAGTCACAGTTCATTTTCATGAGTCTAGTCATGTCACAGCTGATCATCCGGAGTCCCGTCCCGTCACAGCTGATCATCCGGAGTCCCGTCACGTCACAGCTGATCATCCAGAGTCACGTTACGTCACAGCTGATTTCTAGAGTCCTCCCATGTCTCAGCTGTCCCGTCCATAGGTCCTCGTCCTTCTCAACTGTTCGTCCAGATCCCGCCACTCAGTTTATTCCTCCAGATCACGTTTCATCCACGACTGATCTCCAGATCCATCCACTTCCCTGTCTGTTACACCCAGTTTCTCAAGGTCAGTCCTTCGGTATCCCAGTCTGGTATCTAGTGTGATGGATACACCAATTGTGTCTGCACGCACAGCTGGTATCCCCAAAGCCACTTACTCTAACCCTTCTGTTCATTAACTAATTCCCCTGTCTGAAGTGTTTCCTTTGATGGGGATCGCTTTTTGTTGTGTTTGGGGTGCATACACCTCCACAGAACTCCCAGAGGCGGCAGCCCCCACTATCAGGTCTGCAGAGTCGGTGGCTGAAGCTACAGTCTCTCCTGAGTTGGTGGTGCTCGCTGCTGTGTTCCCCGAGGCGATGGTGCCCGCTGCAGCTTCTCCAGAGGTGGTGGCTCATGCTGCAGAACCTCCCGAAGCGGCATTGCTTGCTTCAGCTCCTTGCGTGGTGGTGGCACCTAGAAACGTACATTCAACCTGTCATGTAAGGGTCGAAGAAACCTTTGCCGAACTCTCCCTGTGTCCTGAGGGCACTGCTGTGGAACCTCCAGAGGTGGCGGCATCCGCTGCAGAACCTCCAGAGGTGTCAGTAGTACCCACCTGTGAGCTTCCTGCTCGTCCTGTTCCTGCCAGGAGGCCGTCAATGAACTCTCTGTCCTGTTCTGTTCCGGCCAATGAGGCCGTCTATGAACTCTCTGCTCGTCCTGTTCCGGCCAAGGAGGCGTCTATGAACTCTCTGCTCGTCCTGTTCCGGCCAAGGAGGCCGTCTATGAACTCTCTGCTCGTCCTGTTCCGGCCAAGGAGGCCGTCTATGAACTCTCTGCCTGTCCTGTTCCGGCCAAGGAGGTCGTCTGGGAAATCTTTGTCTGTCCTGTCACGCTATGGAGGCCGTCTGCAAACTCTCTGCCCGTCCTGTCACGCTATGGAGGCCGTCTATGAACTTTTTTCCTTGTCCGACCCGCCAGGGAGCTGCCCCTGAACTCTCAGTCTTGTAATCACCCCAATGTTCCTGCTCTGTGTTGTCTGTCCTTCTGCTCTCTCGTTGTTCAGTCTCCGCCATGGTCTCCTTATCGTTGTGTGTTCCCCCATGTGGTTTCCTGTTCCCTCTCTGCCGTGGTGGTCCTCTGCCCGCCGTGGTGGTCTACTGTCTGGTTCTGGTGGTCTTCTGCTCCGCCGTGTTGGTCTACTGTCTGGCTTTGGTGGTCTTTTGCTCCGCCGTGGGGATCTTCGGTCCCGTCTGCTCTGCTATGGTGGTCCTCAGCTCCGCCGGCTCTGCCTCAGTCCCTGGTCCCTCCTATCCTTGGACCTGGCCCTCCGTCCCTCCCCCTTTTCCGCCTCCGCTCCACCGCCCACCTGGATCGTTTAGGGTTTGGAGCGTCCCCCCCCACCCCCCCCCCTGGAAGCCGCCTTCCCTTGGGGGGGGCTCTGTCATGAATTCGGTTCATGGACTTCTGTTTATTCACCACCAGAGGTCACCTTTTCCATTACATTTACTCTCGCACTACACAAACTGTTGCAGAGCACCCCGGACTACATATCCCATCAATCATTGCACCGATTACACACTGCACTGATTGCACTGATTACACACAGCTGCTTCTAATCACCTCACTCACTATATAACACCCACTCTTAACCACCATTCTCGGCTGATTATTGCTTAGCCTGTACCCCTTTCCGATTCTTCTCGTGTTTTCCTAGTTTTGCCTTGAACCACCCCACACTGTCTGTTTTTTCCGGTTTTGATCTTCGCCTGTTTTCCTGGATTTCTCCCTTTAGTCTTGCCCCTTTTGATTCTGTTCGCCATTCATTGACCTTCGCTAGCCCTAGGTTTATTCTTGTGTCTTGCCCGCCATATACATGTTTGCCTCTGTTTGACCCTGCCTGCTTTATGACCATGTCTCTGTCTTCTCCTAATAAAGAGCTTGCATATGGATCTGCACGTCTCTCGTCTCGTCAGCCCCGTTACAATTACATTACATTACATATACAAATATATATTATATTTAACGTAAAAGACGACTGGGGGTCAACAGCGTACAAAATGTATGACAAAGGCGCCTCCTTGATAGTCTCGTTAAGATGAAGTAGTTTTGACCCCTACACCCTTCATCCCTTCAAAGCTCTCACTCCGGAGGGTAAACCCCTTTGAAGGGATTAGGCATAGGTATGAGCCCTTCCGAATGGAACGCAGGGTCTACCGCACACCGGACGCGTCATTCTGTACGTTTATTCTCAAATTAAATGCGTGAATCTAATCACCATTCAGCCAAAAGTTTGCTTCAAGAATGACCACACTGCTTACTTGATCTTATCGCTAGCACACCTTGAGCACATGTGTGCTCTTTGTCTTATCGGCAAGGCATATCGGCATAAATTTTCACATTGGGCCAATGCTGATGTTTACATTTTAAGCTATTATCGGCCGATTCCGATAATGTTCTGATAATATTGTGCTCCCTAATGTGTGTGTGTGTGTACTATATCGATATATATTATATATATATATATTATATGCTTACATGCATAGATAAATAGAAGTCTCTGTTAAAGTCTCTGATTAGCTCTATGTTTTGGACTTCTAAGCAGAAATCTAAACATCTGAATTGTGTCTTCAGCCAATTCCTTCCATCTTTTGTGACTGTCAAATGGCCATAAAGCCAGATGTGTCTCTATCCCTCAAACACAAACACGGCTATCTCTCTTCCTCTGTGACAGCTGGGCAGAAGATGTGTGGATGGACTTATCAGAGGTTTTGCTTAAGTGTGTTGGACCCCAAACTTTTTTTAGTTTGCTTTGTAAGTGTTAGAAGACACTCTCGCCGCAACATTGTCCAGACCTTTTCCTGAGTGCTGCAGTACCTGTTGGACCACCGGAGGTCACAAAGGGGAAATTTCTCGGAATATTTAAAAGCTTTTTTTTTGGGCCGGCACTTGAAGATGGGCCGGCACTTGAGAATACTCCTTTAATCTAAGAGGACGTATTGACACTTGCAAGCAATCATCACTGTTGGCGCTGCAACCCATAGGTATGTGAAAGACATGAAGAAAAAAAAACATTTTTAAATCTTTTTGATTTATATTAAAATGCTTCATTTGACTATTTTTCCAGTATAATGAAGAATTGCTACCAAAGTGATCATGGAAAATGAATACATAAAATGAATGCGTGAAAGTTGTACACATCATGCAAACTAAACACAAAGGGTTTCTCATTGTATTGGGCTAATAAAGCAATAAGAGAGGCTACAGTTATAACAATTATACCAAATTTTTACCAAAACCTCGCCAGGACCAGAGATTGTTCTCAGAACTTTGGCTAACATTATGGCAGGATTTTCTCACAGTTTTGAATTTTCTTCAAAACTGTTAAATAGAAAGTTTGTTCAAAGTTATCTGGGCTTTAATAATGTTCTCAAAACATTAGCACAAAAACGTTATTTATACATCATTCATGGAACATTAAAAAACATTCAGAGAGTTGTTAGCTAGGTCCTTAACCATGGACAATTTCATGGAAAGTTACATTTATTCAAATGAATGATCAGAATGAGCAGTTCGCCACATTAACATAAACCATGCGTTCACAGGTGTGTGTTTACAACGGCGTCAAACGCTGCTCATCCGAACAGTATTTAGAGTCTGTTTTGTAATAAAAGTTGATCAGACATAAACTTTTCGCTTGAACTCGAGATTCTTGAAGTACAGACCTTCTGTGATCAAACTCCAGAACAACAAGCATTACAAGTCAAGGAAAAAAACCTCGCCGAACCTTTTAAGGAAGGCCAGGCACCTCCTTGCCCTCATGTTTGTCTGCTCGAGCTCCTCCACCTTTCTTTCTTTTTCCTCAGCATATTTATTTTTATTGCACATCCATATCCTTAAGCCCTCTTAACATTTCAGGCCATCGAGAAGCTCTTAAGTGGATGAGCGAGTGTTAACTGTGTCTTTTCAAACCTTGACATTTAATACTCAATATAAATCTCTCCAGAGACCTGTTATTTTTTCAAGAATGTAATTACATACTTTCAAATAAAACTTGAAAGGGCCCAACACGTTTTAAAACACAGTGTGTGCTCTCTGGTCGGCGGGAAGGAATTCCAAGCAGTTGGAATATGCTAACATCTCAGTGTGTGTGAACCACGGGCCCTTGGCAGAACAACATAGTATTCATTGCCTTAGACTTCGCTAGATATACAAAATACAGAGACAATCAATCCACGTATGATTCAAGTAGCCTGACTTCACAAGAAAATATTGCTGCTTGAATGTTTACAGCTGAAGTGACCTCAGTTTGTCCTCATTTATAACACTTGTTGTGCACTTATAGTGACCCAAAAATGACTGTTGACATTCAGAACATAAAACAAAAGAGAATGCAATGATAATAGTGTTAAAATGACTATTTGCATTTGCCCTAAATACACGTCGGTTGTGCAAGCAGCTCTTGATTAATTATGACAAACACAGAAATGCACGATAGAAATGTTTATTAGCTTTGTAGAAGTATAATTGAAATACTATTATAGTCTCTATTAATATTTTGAATTAGTTTTTATTTTATATTTTCTGTTTTCATTTTATTTTTTTGTTTAAACTTAAGTAATTTTGTTACTTTTGTGTCATTTTTATGAGGTTTTTTTTGTGTCATTTTTATTATCAGTTTTAGTTATTTTAGTACATCAAAAAAAAAAAATGAAAGATTGCGGCCTTGGCAATTAGCTGCAATAAAATAAGCGTTTTAAAACATTTTCTGTGTAAATGTGTGTACTGTGCACAATGACCAATAAGTTTAATCAAATTTTTAAAAGTACCTTTAAAAAAAAAAAACACTTCTGGTATGCAATTTCAGTGCTATATTTGCATTCATGAGATTTGTATGTTTAATTTTCATGTGTGTGTGATCAGGCAGTTAGATCATTCTCCAGCTGTCAGATTAAAAATAGCATTTTAAAGCTTTCAGCATTTCCATGCTTATAATTTCTCTGTGGGACACAGGGTGTATAATGTGAAGGACTATGGGAAAAAAACAAACCAGCAAGACCTGAAGCCTTTAGGTCAAACACCAGAAACATAATTAAACAAGGAGGACAGCTCCTTAAAGCAAGTCCCTCCCAGGTTTTTTACAGCTAGCATGTTATTACCAGAGTGAGTGCTGCTTAAACTCTGGGAGTGGTCAGAAAACTTGGCAGGGCTTGGGGCAACATAGTTCTCTGAGAGTGCTTTTGGCCTTGTTGTACCAGTTCAGTAAAAATACAGTTTTATTAAAATTAGCCTGTATGGCATGCAAAAAGCAAAGCTAGCAAATCAAAATGAAAGGACACAATTAAAATTAAAAGTCATATTGCTGCACAACTGCTGTAGCTCTTAATAATGATATTTATTTACTCATTATGAATTGCCCATAAACATCACAATGGGTAGTATGTTTCCAGATGTTATTTCCAGAAGCATTGAATTATATTAATCAATTCCCAGAATGTTATATTTTTGATATTGAACTTGTTTCCGCCACAAGATAACATAAAAAGATAATTGCGACTTTATATCTCACAATTCAGACTTTCCGAGGAAAACAAAAATATAGAGGGGGAAAAAAGTATAAATTCTGAGATAAAAAGTTGAAATAGCCTTTATTATTATTATTATTATTATTAGTATTCTGTGGCTGAAGCAGGCTTCCTTAAATGTGCCACTAAGTCTTTAAAATGAAGCCAAAAAATGGCTTGAATTTAGTCTTTGAATCTCTTCCAGTTTAATTCCGCTTCAACATCCGGTGCATTGTGGATAATTCAAATTCACACTGCATATTAGATTGATTTGACTGTATTATCTTTGAGATATTAGTTTTTAATATTAGTTAGTTATTATTAGTTGTCACAATAAGTAAAAAAGATTTTTAAAGAGTTAATCAAGGGCATGAAAATTCCCATGAACAAATCTGCATTCCATGACATTCTCCTGGACGACCAACCGAAGTTTGTCTAGCTAGCTTTATAGTTGTGCTGGTTAGGGCATTTTCAGAACGAATGTTTCAAAGGTTGAGCCTTGCTGATTTTTTTATTTTTTTTGTACAGACAAGGCTGAAAATGCTCCACGTCAGGCAGTAAGTCTGTGTTGAAGTGTCGGCCCTTGACTGTTGCCCTGCAGCAGCTTTAGCATGGCCTGCCATCACCTCCTTCTCCTTATGTGAGTTACTGCGCTGGTAATGAGCTGTAGAAACACATGCAAAATGAGAAACTGACCTGCAGTTCATTCTTAAACACACCTTAACTGAAGATGAAAGTGGAGGCATGAATCAAGGGCATGGCGATCTTTCACCTTTAATGTGTGTAAGTACTATCATTAGAGGCTTTTGCAGAACATCACAGCCAACCAAGGCACGTAACTTGAATTATGAGACAATGTATATGGAATACATCTGTGGCATTTTAAATCTAAATATGTAAAATAATAGCAATGAGCAAGTTCACTTATAACAGATTACTTTGGACTGTCATTTTTAAAAAAATAGCATTAACTAGACTCATATTGCATACATTTACATTGTCATTAAAGATGACAATTTGCTGAAAAGTCACTTACTTTCAGGCCATTGAAGATGTAGATGAATTCTTCATGGGAACAGATCTGGAGAAATGCAGCATTCATCACTTGCTCACCAATGGATCCTCTAGAGTGAATGGGTGCCGTCAGAATGAGAGTCCAAACAGCTGATAAAAACATCACAATAATCCACATAATTTACATCTTGTGAAGTGAAAAGCTGAGTGTTTGTAAGAAACAAATCCATCAAGACATTTTAACTTCAATTAGTCACTTCTGACCAAAAATACGTCTTTAATCCATAATAACGCTTCCTCCAGTGAAAAAGTCCATCCCCTGTTGTCCTCTCACATCAAAATCCAAACACATATTTGTTTCAAACTGTTTTGGTCTTGTTTTGTAAACGGTGCTTGATCTGTGCATATTTCTCTCCTGATTCAGACAATTCACTGATTCACTGGAGAAAGCAAAATTATGGAATTGTGGAAAATAAAAGATACAAAGTTAATTTTTTGGGAAGATACCTAATTAATAGCCCAGTTCATTCCCTCCTGGCCTTTACCCAGCTCAGCTGCATCTGGTACCCAGCAACTTGTTGCTTTTCCCTTCCCTGTATGAAAAAATAAAAACAGGATGTGCTAAAATGGGGCCAGACTGTTGGCATGACAACAGAACAAATATAAACCCAATTGGAACTTTCTTCAAGGCCAATTTTGTTGCATTATTGCACTGATCTCCCCACTGGCGTTCGGCCTGATCAGCTGGAAACCCCTGCAACAGTGGGGGAAAAAGAGGTAAAATAATGCAAAAGGACTGGGAACACCGCAAACCTTCACTAAAGTCTCCCACCACAGATATTCCCCAAGGTGTTTCTCTCAATAGAGCTTGAGCTGTTAGCAGCCAGTTCAAGAACCATTTTATGGCTCTGGTTTATTTACAACACATGGAGTTTTGCTCATTCATCTTGCTGGTGCTGAATATTTGCCAGTTTCATTTTCAAGGTGACCAGACACCTATTCCTGAGTCCTGACCTAGACTGTGCCTTCTAATTATATTTCTGTCCCTTATCGACTGTTTAAAGCAAAGCCAAGGCACCCCTAGTAACTAATATCTACAGAATAGCTACAACCACCAAAGCCCCCCAACAACCTCCACTTAAGTTGTCATTGACATTATTGAAAGGGTAGTCCACCCAAAAATGAAAATGAATTGTCTTATGTTTTTTGAACATCATTGTTAGATCATTGTTAGTATGATACAAAAATACCCCAACATAATTTAAAGTTATAGGTTAAGCTGATAAATGCATATACAAACCCCATCACATTAAATCAACCAGCAAAAACACATCCTTTTCATACTGCAGTCCCATATATTGTTTCTACACTGAACCAAACTGATCCAGGCCGTTCCCCATTTCATGACAGGCCAGCGATGTATTTCAGCTGCGGATGCCTAGGTGTGTGAGCATAAATTTTACTGATATCACCTCCATCGGAGGCCTATAAAGCTGATTTATTATAAATACACCTCCCTTGTGTTTACCGCACACATTCTTCTGTCTGCAACATCTTTCAAAGTGAGCACACGCAGGTGCTGAGGCTTGTCTCGGCTGGGCAGACTCGAGCAGAGAGGTATCACAAAAACAGAAAACTTGGGATAGAAAGAAAACAAGCACAATGAATGCAGATATACTGTATACAACGAGCTTCAGATGTCTGAGACCATCTTCTGGGATTCAAAAATCTGGCATTCAAAATCTGCAAATACACACTACAGTTCAAAAGTTTGGGTTTGATAATATTTTTTCATGTTTTTGTAAGACATCTGGTTGAATTTATTTGAGCAAAAATTCAGTAAATTGTGAAATATTATTACAAAACTATAACTGTTGTCTGTTCTGTTTTCTATATATTTAAAATGTTATTTATTCCTGTATAGCAAAGCCGAATTTTCAGCAGCCATTACTCTGATTACAAGAAACACTTATGATTATCATTAATGTTGAAAACAGTTTTTGCTGCTTTGCATTTTTGTGGAAACCGTGGTACTTTCATAGGTTTTTCTGTGCTCTTGTCTTGTCTCTGACTTTTATGGCACTTTTCCACTGCGTGGTATGACTCGGCTCGCCACGGCTCAGTACGGTACGGCACGGCTCGGCTCGGTTTGCGTTTCCACTGCAGTTCAGTATCGCTTTAGAGTGGGTGGGATTATTCACATTCCTTTATATTGCAACCGCCTCTATTGCCGCAACCCCTAAAACTTTTTTCATTCCACGTCGCCCCATCAAGCTCTCACTGGATCCGCTCTTCTGCTATCAACAAGAGGAACGTCTGTATTTCCTCACCAGACAACGAAACAGCCACTTTTTGGTTGTTAAAAATGGTGCGCTTGTTCGAAACAGTTGCATTTGAGCCTTCGCTGGCTGTGCTGATTTAAATCTAGCAGTTCTGTTGTGTTTGTGTCACAAGTCCAGTGACGCAGTTAGTGACGATTCTCTCTGGCCAATCAGTGATCAGCATAGTTTACACGTCACGTTTTGGTAACGTTACGGTTCACTTGGAACCCCAACCGATGTGGTACTAAAAAAGTACCAGGTACCAGGTACTGTACCCAGTGGAAAAACCCCCAAAAGTGAACCGTACCGAGCCGTACCGTGCCGTACCATGCAATGGAAAAGCGCCATTAGTTTGTAGTTTTGCTTGGTACCTGTTTCCCTTGTGATTAGTTTGATGGTTTCCAGACATGTCTTGTTAAGTCGTGTTCACACTGTTTTTGTAAGCCCTTGTTCCCAGTGTTCATTTTCTGGTGTTGCCCATTGACGTATCAGCAGTGGTCTCAGTTCTGTTTGCTTGTTTCCTGATTTTATCATGTTTTATTTTTTATTGTTTGGTTGTTATTATTATTGATAAAGTTCACCCATATTTGGATCCTGCCTTCCCTCATTTCTGAGTGCAACCGTTGTTACAGAACACCAGACCAACACAAATGTTTCCAGTAGGTGAAAGCTTGTTTCATCAACAAGGGCAATTACCCTTGCTTGATTATTGTTTGTTTTGGGAGTCAGTCTCAAAAACACATATGGTAGAACAAACCCTTCAGACTTCGTTTTGGACAGGACTTAAAGGGGTCATATGATGTTGCTAAAAAGAACATTATTTTGTTTATTTGGTGTAATGAAATGTGTTTTTATGCGGTTTAAGGTTAAAAACACATTTTTTCCACATACTGTACATTATTGTTTCTCTGCTATGCCCCGCCTTTCTGAAACGCGTCGATTTTTACAAAGCTCGTCGTTTTGAAAAGCTAGGTGTGCTCTGATTGGCCAGATATCTAGTGCGTTGTGATTGGCAGAATACCTCAAGCGTGTGACGGAAATGTTACGCCCCTTACCATACTGTGATGTCCTGTCAGGCCGGAGCGTAACATAAAACCATGTCTGCATTTGTGATCGGAGAAATGACAATACTATAAACACTACTCTTCACTGCCCAAAACTCGCGTTTGAATCTTCAGTGGCTAATTCTTTAAATATAAAAAATTTACTTGCAGTCCGTGAGTCAGAACAGCCTGCATTGTAGTCTACTCTACCAGGAAACAGTCCTCCATAAAATGTGCTGCACACATCTGAATATTTGGGTTGAAGTGTTCTGGAACAGTGTTGTAAATACAACTTAACCACTGATTTCTAGTCGTTTCCTCTTTTGGAAGGCCAAACAAAGTAGTTTCGCTTTCACAACGAAACACAGCGTCACACTCGGCGGTGGCCTAGAGTGAGGAACGGCTGAAGGGTTAGAGTGAGCAGAGGCGGGTGAGCTTGAGAACGGCGCGGCCGGCGGATTTGACGATGGGAGCGTTCGGTGGGCTTGTGGCAACCACATGTGACGACCCCGGCTGGACTCCGCTTCATCCACGGTGAAAACCGATCCGGCGATCCACAGCGCAAAGTTTTTGTATTTCCTCAGCGACCAGTACGGATCAGCTCTAGGCATGACGAAGTGGATATCTTCCTCTTTTGGAAGGCCAAAGAAAGTAGTTTCGCTTTCACAACGAAACACAGTGTCTCCACGGCATGACGGCGGCGGCAACAATACTACAGTGAGAATAAAAGTTACGTCTTCTTTCTTTGCGTGACCATTTTGGTGGCGTTATGCAAATCTTCCCACATCGTGACGTAGACATGTGGGGGCGTATTAGAACAAGACTTTTTGGTAGGCGTGGTTGACTCTTATTTTTTTTTATAAAGAATATCTCTTTGGATTTTATACTTTAGTCTTTGCAACTTTACAGATCTTCTTTATGCACTAAGAGCTTGTAACACTTCAAAGAGAAAGGAAAAATTGAAATCGCATCATATGACCCCTTTAACAGATCTATTAAGGACAAAGTACCACTGGACTGTGCCTACAGGATTTAGTTTTACAGGTATTAAAGACAAGTATTTTGGTCCCATGTCTGGTGGCCTCAGTTCTCTTTAACCCAGTGGTCCTAAGTCTGGTGTTCTCAGTGGTCCCTCTGAGGCAACTAGGTCAACCGAGATATCCATGTTCCCTGTCTGTTCTGCCATGGCCGAGAAAGCTGTGCCCAAGTTGCCTGTGTTCTGTGCCTGCTTTGTCATGGCGGCCATCTCTGAGTTCCCCATGTTCCCTCTCTGGACTAAAAGGGCATGGCCTATGCCATATCGACTGGCCCAGCCATGGTCTTTTGTGCTGCCAGCACCAATGTGATGGTCTCATCCACCTCCACCAGCTCTGCCTTGGTCTTCTGCACTTGTGGGCTCCACCATGGTCATCTGATCCATCCTGGTGCTCTCCATGTCAGCTGGCTTATCCTTGGTCTACTGCTCTGCCTCCACCAGCTCTTGGTCTCCTACTCTGCCGTGCCACACTGGTGTTCTGCTGCCCGCTGGTGCCTCCCTGGTGTAGCCCTGCCCTTCTGGCACCTCTCTGTTGTTCCCCTGCTCTGCTGTTTCCTCTTTACCTTCATTCTCTCTCTAAAGGAGCACAGCCTGTCCCACCTGGTCTGGCCCTGCTATGATCTTCTGCACTGCCAGTACTACTGTGATGATCTGCTCTGTCGGTGCTACCCTGGTGTTCTGCTGCCCCACTGGTGGCTCGCTGGTGTTCCCCTGCCCTGCAGTCACCTCCATGATGTTCCACTGCCACCTAATTCCACATGTTCCCTCTTTGAACTTAAGGGACACAGCCTGTCTCTGGTAAATCCCTGCTCTGCAGGGGCCTCTGAGGTTCTCCAGAACCAGTTCCACATTCACCCCTGTTTATATAAGCACTTGTGTTTCCAGTGTTAATCATCTGGGATTTTCCATTTACGGGTATTACAGACAAGTCTGGTGGTCCCAAGTACGATGGTCTTAGTGCTCCCTAGTCCAGTAGTCTGAGCATTCCTAAGTCTGGTTTCTGGAGGTCCTTCCACTGTCATCTGTGCTTCCTGTAAAGGCAAACGCCATCTGGTGTGTTTGGGCAGCACACACTTCACCACCTCCCTTTGAGGTAGCATTGTCAGCTACTGAACTCTCTGTCAGGGCCACAGAGACTGTCTTTGAGATATCTGTGTTTCCTGCCTTTTCTGCCATGAACAAGAAAGCCTTCCCCGAGTTGCCTGTTCAAAACAGTTGCTTTCGAGCCTTCGCTGGCTGTGCTGATTTAAATCTAGCTGTTCTGTTGTGTTTGTGTCGCAAGTCCAGTGTCAGCTACTTGATAAAAACAAATCTTGTCAGGGGCCACAAAGACTGGTTTGTTGAGATATCTGTGTTTTACTGCCTTGTTCTGCCAGCCTTCCCCGAGTTGCCTATGTTCCCTGCCTGCCCTGTCATCTTTGAGTTTCCTGTGTTTCCTCTCTGGTCTAAGGGAACACAGCCTGTCCTACCTCACCTAGCCCCGCCATGGTCTTCTGCGCTGCCAGCTCCAACATGGTCACCTGATCCATCCTGCTGTTCTCAATCTCTGTTGGCACAGCCTTGGTTTCCCGCTCTGTGTTGGTCTCCATATCTGCCGGCTCAGCCTTGGACCCCTGCTCAAACGGGGCCACCCTGGTGTTCGTCTGCCCCCCACCAAAGGTTTCAAAGTAAAAAAAGGATATTTTACAGGCGTTATTTAGAAATCAGATGGGATACCAAAAAAATTAAGACTTCTTCAGGAGGGGGGAAACGGGCTAAATAACAAACCACAAAGAGACATTAATGAGGGTTTATGGGACATAACCTACAACGTTTAAAGGAAAAACAACCAAAGGACAAATTCTTTCCTTACTCCTTCTATTTAAAAAAACAGGAAGGAGAAAAACATGGAAAATTTATAAAACATTAAATGGTATCCTCTCCCAAATGATCCACAACAAAGATATAAGGCCAAAGTGGAACAATAGTAAAACTTAAAAAGAAGCTGGCCACACAGGTGCGAACTATAACAGTAATACAACCAAAGGGGAATTATTGTACACTCCAAAAACTGTTAGTGGTAATATTATAAAATACACAGGGAGTCAACAATTACTTAAAACAAGAGTTAGACACAGTACTTTTACGTAACACCTTGACAGTTTCACAAACATGGCATAACAAAAGAAAAACAAATGTGCTGAAGACTGGATGATGGGGGGAACAGTCTCTTAGTGAAAAAGGCCTCTCTCTCCGTTTGGAACAACTCTATGGGTGCTTATAAAATTATATTTGTAACCCCAACTGGCTTACTCAAGTCTTTAAACGAGTGGGAAAAAACCAATAGGTGGCAACTCCAACCTGTGAACAAGTGAAATGTGGCGAGGAGCTTAAGGGGAGCAGGAGCGGCGCAAACAGAGAGACACAAGCAAAGGAGAAACACCAGCAGCACAGGAAAAAAGAAAATGCGGTCCCTTCGGGACGAAAAAATAGTGTCTGTCAATTTACCTGTGAAAAATCAAAGGACATGACAGTTGTGTATATGCTCATTTGTAATGCTGTAATGCTTGAAAAGACGAAGCGAGGGGAGGTGGCAAGATGAAATAATCTGCTGAGGTATGGGAGGAATTAGAGAAGAGGATGGCGGAAGTATAAAGTGACAAGTAGGAAGGAGCGGGACCCTGGGGAAACAAAGTACCACCACATCCACCCTTGAGGAACTGGAAACAATTTAACTGGTTTTGATGACAACAGTTTATAATAAGGTAAAACTAAATGAAACATTGGCTAAAACTAAATGGTGTTTTTAGGCTTTATCTTAAAAAAAAGTGCTTCAGATTATAGCTAATTTTAGGAATTTTCTTTATGGTGATGGTGAAAATCAAGTTGCAAAAAAAGCCAAAAACATATAGGGTTGCATACATAACATTTTGGCTTATGTCTAAAGATAATATATTGATTTGGTATGGTCTTTATAATAAATTATTTTTTTTTTAAATAATTTAACAAACTTTTTTTTTCTCAGTATGTGAAAAAACATTGCTGTCTCTATGTTGTAAACTGAAACACAATATAAGATAGGATTATTGTAGAAACCAGTATATTTCTTGGCTTTTTTTGTTTGTTTGTGAGATTCTTGCAGGTATCAGCTTCTCTGCAAGACACTTTTGTCAGTCTTAACAAGTAATTTGGTGTATGTTGACGGTACATGATAGGAACGAGTTGGATGGAAGGTGCTAGATAGAGAAAAGAGGTCGAAAGCAAGTGCAGGTATTTTAAGTCTCCTCACTGTGTTATACTTCCTCTAAAGTGCATGGTGTCAATGGCAGCTTTTCAGCAAGATGGATAACAACACTATGGCCAGGCTTTTATCGGCCTCCCAAGAGCTAAACACAAGAGATACCAGCCATTACACAGACAACCAGAAGGCGCATGAGGATGTATGAGTTTATCTAGGGCTGCTGGCAAATGAAAATGTTGGCTGTGCTTTTGAATAAAAAGATAGTTGCTTTGTGAACAGAAATGTGTTTTTGTACACCCTACACTTGAGGCAGAAAAACCAGTCCATTGTAAATTACTGCACGAAATACCAGGACTCAGAAAAGGGAACCGCAACAGAAAGCATATTAACACTGTCTGAATCGTTCACTATCCCCTATATAGCACAAAATGTGCCATTTTCCATATAGACAATAGTTAAATGTAGTGAACAAAGTGGACATTTCCGAAGCCGGGAGCAAAAAGCATTTGATTGGACAGAGAAGGGTAGAATTATGTCATCAGAATTGATCTGTATTGAGCTGTATAATCTAAGGGCTAATTCAAAAATGCTAATTTGTATTTAGGAGCAACACTTATTTATAGCCTACATAAGCTGGGTATGGTTTTGGTGCTAATTAAAGGTAGTTTCGGAAGATGAGGATTAACACTAGGAAATAGACTTTAATAACAAAAATACTAGGGACAGGAATGAAATACATGCCAACATAAACGAGAACCGACCAACACTGAGGGAGAACTGACGACTTAAAATGCATGACCAAACAAAGGAACTAATGGGATAATATTAATAGAACACTGGTGAACTGAATACAACAATCAAACTAGAAGCTAGGTCATGCAATGGGGTAAACATGACAGAAACAAGAACACTGAAAACAGGGCATACACATCACACATATTAATGCTAAAAGCTACAAAACATCTATTTTCATTTCATGGTGACTTTTTAATCTCTTTCCTTTCCTTACCTTTACATGTTTACTTCACTTCTGCTCTAGCTTGTGTACTCTAGCTTATGGCATAGTTTTAAACATGTAACAACAGATTTTTATAGTTTAAAATTAAAAATCATTTTCAATTTTTGATAAAGTGGTTTGGTTGACTTCTGCAAGCAAAATAGCTTATGTCTATGGCCATATAAAGCATCTTCACATTGAGCTCAGTTAAGTCCAACATGGACAATTTGTGTGCTATAAATACTGCAACATGCTTAAAGACAAGCAGAAACTAAGCTGAAAGTAATCATTACAAGTAATCCCGTCTCCTTGTTTAGAATGAGATTATTAGTACATTTCCGTATATTTAATTATTTTGCAAGTTAATGCATAGGATCAAATACTTTATCCAAGGATTCATCTTCCAACATCAATATTGAAAGTATTGACAATTTCATGATTGATCTGCCCATCGCTAACAAAATGAAGATTTTTGTGTTGTTTCTTAGAGAAAGCTCTTTGATAATGGGTTTGACTAGGCTAAAGTAGAGGCAGCTGTCCAGATTCCTGAGGAGACGTATAATTATCCTATGATGTGTATAATTATATATTGGATGTAAAAAAAACAGAAGTGGCAGAGAGGACAGCGAGTAGTGACAAGACACATTTATTGTTGTTGTTTGTCCCTGCCCATCTAAAAACTAAACTGTAAAATCAGCTAAGTCTGTGCAGCTCTGTGACGTCACACACAAGAATGCATCAGCATGACCGTCCACATTTACACAGAAATGACAACTATTGCGTGATCAGAAACTTGGCCAACCCAGTCAGGGTGAGGTAATATAGAGAAAACTGGAGAGGCGAACAGAATAGCTAATGATTTCAGTCAAATGTGGCTCCTGGCTGGTTGAAGCTCGGCAAATCCTTCTGAAGAGCCCCAAAACTAGACAGCAAACTTTTAGACTTTGTCTGTGGAGTGGAGAATATTATAAAGAATTATGAAGCATTATTACTCATTTATCTTTATTACTAATGGATTACTACTTATTTTTCATTATTAATAATGGATTATTACTCATTTATAATTATAAATAACAAAGTATTACTAATTTATCCTTATTAATAACACATTATTACTAATTTATCATTACTAATAAATCATTATTACTCATGTATCGTTATAAATGACGCATTATTACTCAACGGAGCTGGGTAGTAACTGATTACATGTAATCTGGATTACGTAATCTGAAAACAATTCTCAAGCAATCAGGCCATGTATGAAACAAATAAATATGCAAGTTACTGGTGATGTATAGCTGTGAAATACTATGTCGTCATCATAATCAGTGACCTTCAGTAACTGTTGATTCTGGAAGTCTGGACAAAAATATTTCAAACCTGGAAGGCTTTGGGCATGTAATGTCATTGCTGTTTTTTATGTTTATTGATGTTTGTTTATGTAATGCAGGGTTTCCCAAACATTTTTGTCATCCAAACCCCTTGTTATCTTGTGTGTATATATACTCTTGTGTTTGCCTAGTTCTTTGTCTGGTGTTGTTCCTGTATGGCTGTTATTTGTGTGCCCTTGTCTTGCCTTGTTTTTTGCTCTGTTCCAGTGCCTGGATGTACTTTGTGTTTTGGCTTTAATAAATGGTTAGCTGCATTTGGATCCTCTGCTTTGACTACACGTAACAATGTGGATGTTATTCAGTGATATTCATCTTCGATATTCGTTATTCAGTGATATTCGTCTGACTGTAAGATCCAGGATTTCTGGTCCATTTTCTCAATGCTGAAGTCACCAGTGGATAGGAGTCCTGGTCAGATCTGTGTGTTGGAGTTGCTCAGTGGCAGGTATAATCCTAATGGCAGGACAGTCATTATTTTTCACTGCAATTCCTGCACCATGCTGTCGAGGTTCCTTTAGTTTCTTGTAATCCTGTTCTCTGAGTGAACAATGCTTATGAAAAGATTGTTTTTGTTTTTAACTCTCAATCACTGATAGATGTCTTCCTGGTGTAATTTATCAGTTGTTTAATAGTCAGAAACACCTGAACACATTTTCCTAATATACCAAAATTTCAGACTTTTTCCATGTGGAAATTGTTTTATTTGCTTTTCTTTGATTGCTTGGTGCAACATTCCCAGTTTATTTGTTGAGTTTTCCTCTAAACACCCATTGAATCAGGAAGGCTTATTGGTCTATTTATCTCAAGGCAATGAGACTATTTATTCATAGGTGGTGGTTTGATTCATGGGCACTGCATGACCTGATGGTCTATTCACATATAATCACAGAATATGGGTCCCATGGTCAAATTATGGGTCCCGAATCGTGCTTTGCTTGCAAACATCCAGGGAAGTGTACAATTCTGGAACTTGTGGTTTGTCTCTACTGCACGATCACCTGTGCTGTATACTTTGTGCATGACCTTGAGAGAACTGTAACACAGCTCCAGAGTTTAGATGAAAACTTCAGCTTTCAGGCTCAAAATGGACATTAAAATAATTCAGCTCATCCAGCAGATGTGCAGATGGCTGGCTGTATTTCTCTGATTTATGATTGCCTCAGGCCTCTGCTATGTAGTATGACCTTCTGTGTCATTTGATTTTATGATGAGATATTAAAAATGATATGATATTTTAATGTTAATATTATTTGTCCTATCCCAGCTGTTATACAGATACAGCGACTATGTGTAAGTCTTAGTGCTTAGGTTTCCTAGGTTGTAAATACTTCTGAAAATAACCTTATGTGGAAATGTAGGGAAGTGGATTGTATTGAGGGTATTATTATACACATTTGTGAAATTACTTATGATCTTTTCTCAGGATTCTATGTGTCAACCTGAAATCTCCTCAAGTGCACATTTTCTTAGATTAAATGGAGAGGTCTGTTGTGGTGGTTGATATTTAGAAAATTCAGGTTACAGAACTCATTTCTAATCTCATCTCATTACAAGCGTATTTGCTCAAGGGTAGAAAGAAGTTAGCAATACCTGAGCAGCGTAATACTGTTAGTAAACTTCTCGATGCCGCTGAGAGCAGCATTAAGATGAACATGTAAATGCACTATATGGACTAAACTATTGGGGCACACATAATAATTGAATTCAGCTGTTTCAATCAGACCCATTGCCACAGGCACATAAAATCAAGCATCTAGCCATGCATTTGTGAAAGAAATGGGTTGTTCTGAAGAGCTCATTGAATTCAAACATGGTACTGTGATAGGATGTCACCTTTGCAGTAAGTCAGTTTGTGAAATTTCATCCCTGCTAGATATTCCACGGTCAACTGTTGGTGGTATTTTTGGAAAGTGAAGCATTTAGGAGCAGCAGCAACTCACCCACGAAGCGGAAAACCTCATAATGTGACAGAAGGGGGTCATCAAGTGCTGAAGTACATGATGAGTAAAAATGGCCAACACTGCTGAGTCCATAGCAGAAGAGATCCACACGTAGAGCTACGTGTTTTCATGTTTTTCAAATCAAAGCACAAACAACGTAGAAAACGTATCCGTGTTGTGCAGCTGACACAGAACAACATACTCTGTTTGCATTCAGTGGATACTCTCCAAAATGGCGCTAGGGTGACACGGAGGAGACGAATTTTTGAATAAAGTCTTTTTTTTTCTTTTTCATTTGCACACAAAAAGTATTCTCGTAGCTTCATAATATTACGGTTGAACCCCTGATGTCACATGGATTATTTTACCGATCTCCTTGCTACGTTTCTGGACGTTGATCGTGGTAGTACCCTTGCTGTCAATGGGAGGGTCAGAGCTGTCGGGTTCCATCAAAAATCTGAAATTGTGTTCCGAAGATGAACGGAGGTCTTACGGGTTTGGAATGACATGAGGGTGAGTAATTAATGACAGCATTTTCATTTTGGGCGTTGAGAACTATCCCTTGAATGCTTCAGCATGCATATCAAGATATTTTGCCTGACCTCAACCCCATCAAACACCTTTGGGATAAACTGGACAAATGGGAGTTCAAAGGTGTTTACCAGCCGGAAACACAACTTTTCCAGAAAATTTGCTTTGGCAAGCTGCTTTGAACTTCTGAAGCAAACTCCATTTTTGCCTTAATGTGTTTGAAATGACAACGCATCAGTTTGTTATTCTTTTTCTCTTGAAGTATATTGGGGACTTTAGTCTACCAGCATCATCAGAAGGACGATGCTGTTTGACATGAAGTTTTGCCTATAGACCAGCAGTTAACCAACATTACCTAGCATGGATCAACATGGAAATTCATGCTTGTCTAAGCTGGTTACTTCAGCAAAAAGAGACCTCATAACCAAATAGTGTTAATTTTGTCAGCCATCTTTTATTTAGTATTAGTCTTTTATTTTAGTCTTAGTCTTAGTACTGGTGTCAAATGTACTTTTTAGTTATTATAACATTTAGTCAATCATGTCCTGTTTTTATTTGGTCAAGTTTTAGTCTACTAAATATCTAAGCATTTTATTCTAGTTTTAGTCAATGAAAACTTTTCCTCACGTTTTCGTCATGCTGTATAATAGTTTTAAAATAGTTAAAATTCTATTATATTATTTTTTTTTCTCCAACAGATAATCCCGAAAAATTGTTGACATTTGAGATTTATTTTTGACATTTCAGGTATGCACTCCACCAATAAGGCACAACTCAGTGAATGGTTATTTGACTCATCTCGTGTTACTGATTTAAGTATTAGGCTATGTACTATAACAGTGGTGTGAAAAGGTTTTTGCTCCCTTCCTGTTTTTTAAATTTTTTGCCTGTCACACTTAAAAGATTCAGATCAAAAATGTGTATATTACACAAAGATTATGCAAGTAAATGCAAAATGCAGTTTGTAAATGATGATTTCATTTATTAAGGGAAAAAGCTGTCCAAACCTGCCGGGCCCTACGTGAAAAAGTAATTGCCCCTAAATCTAAATTCCACCCTTTGCAGCAACAACTGCAATAAAAGCGTTTGCGATAAATGGCAATGAGTCTTTCACATCGCTGTGGAGGAATTTTGGCCCACTCTTCTTTGCAGAATTGTTTTAATTCAGCCACATTGGAGGGTTTTCGAGCATGCATGGACTGCTTAAGCATCTCAATCGGATTTAAGTCCGGACTTTGATTTGGCCACTCCAAAACCTTAATTTAGTTTTTCTTGAGCCATTCAGAGGTGGACTTGCTGGTGTGTTTGGGATCATTGTCCTGCTGCATAACCCAAGTGTGCTTGAGCTTGAGGTCACAAACTGATGGCCGGACATTCTCCTTCAGGAATTTCTGATAGAGAGCAGAATTCATGGTTCCGTAAATTATGGCATGTTGTCCAGGTCCTGAAGCTGCAAAGCAGCCCCAGATCATCACACTACCACCAGCATGTTTGACTGTTGGTATGATGTTCTTTTTATGAAATGCTGTGTTGGTTTTACACCAGATGTAACGGGACACACAAACTTCCAAAAAGTTCAACTTTTGTCTCATCAGTCCACAATATTTGCCCAAAAGTCTTGGGGATAATCAAGATATTTTTTGGCAAATGAGAGACGAGCCTTTGTGTTCTTTTTGGTCAGCAGTGGCTTTTGCCTTGGAACTCTCCCAGGGATGCCGTTTTTGCCCAGTCTCTTTCTTATTGGTGAATCATGAACACTGACCTTAATTGAGGCAAGTGAGGCCCGCAGTTCTTTAGATGTTGTTCTGGTTTCTTTTATGACCTCTTGGATGAGTCGTCATTGCGCTCTTGGAGTAATTTTGGTTGGCCGGCCACTCCTGGGAAGGTTCACCATTGTTCCAAGTTTTCTCATTTGTGGATAATGGCTCTGACCGTGGTTCGCTGGAGTCCCAAAGACTTAGAAATGACTTTATAATCCTTTCCAGACTGATACAGGTCAACTCTTTTGATTCTCATCTGTTCTTCAATTTCTTTAGATCACGGCATGATGTATTGCTCTTTAAGCATGCTTCACTTTGACAGACAGGTTCTATTTAAGTGATTTCTTGATTCAACAGGTCTGGCAGTAATCAGGCCTGCGTGTGGCTAGTGAAATTTAACTCAGCTTTCTAAAATAATGTGTTTAATTGCAGTTCTTTCATGATTTAACAGGAGGGGGCAATTAATTTTTCACGTAGGGCCATGTTTGGACAGCTTTTTTCCCTTAATAAATGAAATCATCATTTAAAAAGTGCATTTTGTATTTACTTGCATTATATTTTACTAATATTTAAATTTGTTTGAAGATCTAAATCTTTTAAGTGTGACAAATATGCAAAAAAAATTGTCACACTTAAGGAAGGGGGCAAAAACCTGTTCACACCACGTAAATTAATATCAATAGAATTGGATATGCCACTCTCTCTGTCGAACATTATGAAAAAACTGGTAAAAACAAGCAAAACGTATTAATACTAAAATTCCTTATCAATTCAATAATTCCCCAAATGCAATAAGTTTCTCTAAATCAAACAACAGCGGTTTAGTAAGTGTGTATTCAGCAAACCACAATAGCCAAACAAAACAGCGAGAATCTCATGACAGAACAAGCGAGCTGAACATGGACACTTTAATTTTAAGCTGAACAAATCGCAACATGGAGACGCTAAATTCAGCTATTTGCGTTGTCAGGTTTACAGATTCTTGTCGGCGCGTGTACGTATGACAGAAACAAAGCTGCCGATGCGCATGATGCAAATAAGCAAAACACCAGGCAGAAAATGTATCCTTACAGTGAAGCTCTGATTTGCGGATTTGAACTCTTGATATCTGGCAATCGCACACATGAAAGCTCGCGTAGTAGAGGGTGGTGCACACAGACGCAATAATAAATTGTCGTCTTTTTTTTGGCCGAAAATAAAGAAATTTTGGTATAGTTTTTATTTTTTTTAAATAAATTTTAGTCTCGTCTTTTATAGTCAATGATATTGCATGTTGATATTGTCACAGTTATCATTTATTTAACTTATTGTCGTCTCGTCATTGTCTCATCAAAGTCATGGGAAAAAAGCTCATCAACGAACATTATTTGTCATACTTTTCGTTAACAAAATTAACATTATAACCAAAAGAGACCTGATCAATAATGCCAACTTAAGTGTTTTTCATTGAGACCAGACAGTTTTGAAACAAAGAATTTTAAAAGGGGTCATGACAGGGAGGTTTTTATTATTATTGTAACATGTTCCTTGGGGTTCAGTTATAATGTTAATAAAGTTGTTTTTGCACTGTAAATTTGTTCTTATGATGTAGTCGATGTCTTGCTCTGGAGGCTGTCATATGCAAATGTTTTTGCCTGTGTGATGTCACAGATCCCACAATATTAAAATAAGCCATTTTTTTTTACTTTTTTTTTCTCACAATGAGAAGGCTGTTTTAAGATATGAAACTTGCAGGCAGTTTAAATGGTACAAAGACCTCTTATATGTCAAAAGATCAAGGAGCATTTTAATTTCTCATGGCATGACCCCTCTAAGTTAAAAGAAACTGAGCTTATGAAACACCTGCTGTAAAATCAG
Organism: Sinocyclocheilus anophthalmus; assembly: GCA_018155175.1. Taxonomy (NCBI): domain Eukaryota; kingdom Metazoa; phylum Chordata; class Actinopteri; order Cypriniformes; family Cyprinidae; genus Sinocyclocheilus; species Sinocyclocheilus anophthalmus. The sequence goes on from JADLZN010006781.1 coordinate 118,673, forward strand.
GCCTATCTTGCTTTGCAGTCAAGGAAATGTGACTCAAACTGTTGCAAGGCTAAGCTTTATTGCAGACCCTCAGTTGGCTAAAGAAGGATTGAGGGTGGAGGGCCACGGGGATGCTGAGTGGAGAATGCATGGAATGTCCATTGCTGTTTACTGCCCGGGATGTTTCACACATGCAGGTCAGGGGGCTGTCATCTGTCTTCCACTCTCTTACGCTCAGCTTCTCGTCCCCCCTCATTACATGAGGGTCAAGCTCAGGGGTGACCTGATTAAAAGCTCATTACATCACAGACAATATCCATTAGCATGCCAGGTCAAGCTGTTAATCCATTAGTGTTGCAGGGGCTGCTTGTCCAAGCCTCACATTTTAAAAGCCCCCTCCAACCACTCCTTCCCAAAGTACACACTCACTCACACACAGAATCTCCACTTAACACTATCTGTATGCAAACAGAAGATGAATTTCAGATCATCACAGTCAGACAGGTAATGATGATGATGATGATGACATTTACTACACAAAGCAATTTACAAATACAAAAATGTAAAAACAATAGATGAAACAAAACATAAATAATGATAGTACACTCAGAGATTATATGCATCTGGGTCTTTAAAGACTTTTTAAAATCGCTAATCGCCAAAGGAAGTTTATTCCACAACCATGGAGCTGAAACAGTGAAGGCACAACCACCCATCGACTTCAATTTAAATGAAGGCTGCTGAAGAATAGATGAGACAGAAGAGCAGAGACAGCGAGTTGGAGTGTAAGGAGCAACTAGATTACAGAGATATGCCAGAGCTATCCCATGAAGTGCTTTATATGATAAAATCAAGATTTTAAAATCAATTTGTGCCCGTACTGGAAGCCAATGCAGTTAATAAAGAACAGGGGATATATGCTGGCTAGCGGTTGTGCATATCAGTACACACGTGGCCGAATTTTGAATATACTGCAGTTGCTTGATATACTTATCAGGGAGACCCGAATAAAGTGCGTTACAAAAAAAAAGTGCCTTTCTGCATCAGGCAAAGATAAAGAAGTTCGAAGTCTGGCAATGTTTAATATGGTCATCGAATGACAATTGTGAATCAAAAATAGCACGTAGATTTCGCACCTGTGATGATGGAGACAGAAAGTCAGAATCAGTAAACAGATTGAGACTAATGCCTAGTTCAGTCATGAAACTCTAACGTGCCGCTGATTGGTCGCCACGCAGCCGGTACACCAACCAATCAGCTTTTTCCTTTCAATCTAGACTCTCCTATATATTCCAGTCTGACCAGGTAGCGTTAGACTGCGCGCTCGCTTTGAATCGAAGACTGCGCGCTTGTTAAATTGCAGGCTATGTTCCTAGCAGTCATAGTTACGTTGTCCCTGTTCCTGAACTGCTATATCTCGAGAGACATGTCTCACCTCGACCTCGAAGATCTTCTGTCCCTGGATGAAACAGAAGCTCCCGGCAATCCTCCTGACGGAGAACATTTCAGAGCACCAGCCCGGCGGAGCACTAGACTGGCTCAGCATCAATTTAATATCTCCGAATGGCCTGTTCCAAGGATTCTGGAATATTTGTTTGAGCACAACATCTCTCCTCCGATGGGTTCATCTCACGATGAACTATTTACCTTCCTCATCTCTTCCTGTGACAGAGCTTCATCTCCTCCCCCATCGCTTAAGTCGGCCCCGATGAAAGCTAAAAGTAAAAGGAAACACCTCGCTCCAGCATCCTCTTCTCCAACTAAAAGACCCCGCATCGACCATGAAGATTGTTCTACGGTCTCTCCAGATCCCGTGCTTTTAGCTCTTATTGAAATCAAAGAATCCATAAATAAACTGGATAATCGGGTTTCAACGCTTGAGAAGCCTAATCGCACTTCCAACATTCAAGCCTCAGCCACACCTCTTCTCCAAGACACCTCCGCTGGTTTCTCCCAGGACTTCCTGCCACATCATACCCTTGCCTCAGCTGTACCTGCTACATCTTCGGGAGCTCCTTTCATCCTGCCGGCAGCAGGTATTCCTCAAAGTTTGAGGAACCAAATAATCGCAGGTAACGACATCAACCTAGTAAAAATTTTACTGTGTTCTTCAGGAGTCTTAGATAAACACATGGTTGACTGTGGTGATGTCTCGGTCGTTCTCAAAGAATGTGACCCAAGACTTTCTAAAAGTTTGTCTCTAGTGGAGTTTAATGTGGCTTTCGGCGTGTACAGAGACACTCTGTGAGGTTTTTCATATCAGACCTGGCACTTAATTACGGAGGCTCCCTATTTTACGAATACCATAAGAGTTTTTCAGCTAAGGCAGCTTTATACCTTCAGCATTTCAACCTCAAATTAGACTGGTCTGTCGTGGATCTCGAATTGATCAGCAGACACTTTACGGGACATAAAGCTATTTCTTGCTCTGTTTGTGGATTTTTTTCCCCATTCTGCCAGCCTATGCCCCCGCACAGCTTACCAGGCGTCTCAGGGGTCTCCAGTCAAGTCCAAAAAACCTGTTCCTGGGTCGAAATACCCTGCTCGGAGCCATGTGAAACATCAAGATAATTCACCTCACACGTGTATAAATTTCAACGAATCTGTAAATTTGTACATTGTTGTGCCATTTGTGGCGATAGTCATCCTAGAGCCATTTGTCCCCACAGATTCAAAGCTCCTCCCATCTCTACCAAAAGATGAATAAACATCCATCAACTCCAATCAACGTTCCAGTATTGTCTGATATTTTGTCTAATCATCCCTACCGTGGTTTTGTTAATTTTCTCATTACTGGTCTAATTCAAGGCTTTATGGCAGGACTTACAGCTATTCCCTCCTCTATTTTTTTTTCTACAAATCTTCAGTCAGCCCTCAAAGAGCCCGAAATCATAGACACGTTGATAAAAAAATAATTAGACGAAGGATATCTCATCTGCCCTTTTCGTAATTCTCCTTTTCCTTTATTTCGTATAAATCTGATAGGTATCGCTACTCGTAAATATTCTGGTAAAAAAAGATTAATTATCGATCTTTCTTCTCCGCATAACAGCCCTATTCCTAGCATTAATAGTTTAATCCCCGAAGACATATTTTCCCTCTCGTACGCTTCTGTAGATCACGCCATTCAATTAATCAAATCCGCGGGTAGAGGATCATGGCTCGCAAAAGCAGATATTACTTATGTCTTTAAAATCATGCCTCTGCATCCCCTCCCAATTGCCTTTTTTCGGAATTAAATGGAGATCAAAAATGTTTTTCTCAGTGCATCTCGCCTTCGGCTGCCGTAGCAGCCCTAAGATTTTCGATTGCCTATCCGAAGCGCTTTGCTGGATCCTTCTTAATGTCTATAAACTCCCATTTGTTCTCCATTTACAAGACAATTTTTTAGTGATTGACTTCCCCAATTCTCCTCCAGAACGGTGCATTTCTAAACTTAAAGAACTTTTTTCATTTGAAAGGTTCCTCTCTCTGAGGAAAAAACATTCAGCCCTTCTACCTCCCTCGAATTTCTAGGCATAATTTTAGACAGTAAATCCATGCAAGCGTCTCTCCCGTCTCAAAAACTGGATCGCATTAGACAAATCATGTCCTCGTTTCGCTCTTCTTCCATCTCTAAGCGAGACCTGTTGCCTCTCTTAGGACACCTAAATTACGCCATGCGAATTATTCCGCAGGGCCGCGCTTTCATTTCAAGACTCCTACATTTACATTTACATTTAGTCATTTAGCAGACGCTTTTATCCAAAGCGACTTACAATTGGGGGATACATAAAACGATTCTTCTTAAAGAGGCAAACAGAGACAGGAAGTGCTCGCAATACCAAGTTTCAGGCATTTGTTCAAATAAGTACAAGCTAGAAAAGCGAAGGAATAAATAAAGCGGAGAGAATTTTTTTTTAATTTAATAAGTTTTTTTTATGATGAAGTCAAGTAGCTTCGAAAGAGATGAGTTTTCAGCTGTCGCTTGAAAATTGTCAGGGATTCAGCATTCCGGATAGGGGAGGGAAGATCGTTCCACCAGCCAGGAATGGTGAACGAGAATGTTCTGGAAAGTGATTTTGAGCCTCTCTGTGATGGTACCACGAGGCGTCACTCACTAGCGGATCTCAAACTTCTAAAGGGGATGTAAATTCGTAGTAGTGAATGGAAGTAGGCGGGTGCTGAGCCTGTAACACTTCTATATGCAAGCATCAATGTCTTGAAATTGATTCGAGCCGCAACCGGTAGCCAATGCAAGGAGATAAAGAGAGGTGTAACATGGGCTCTTTTGGGCTCGTTGAAGACCAGTTGTACCGCTGCATTCTGAATCATTTGTAGAGGTTTGATTGTGCTTGATGGAAGTCCAGCGCAAAAGACATTCTAAATGCCCAAAAACTGATGAGCTCTTGAATCTCTTATCTTATTCTATTTCAGGTGTTGTGTTCGACTGAGGAGGGTATTGCATTGGTATCGACTATATTGTCAGTATCAACAAATATAGTGGTTTCATAACAATTGCGGCAAAACTCGTGGTGTATTTGCGCTTCGCGTCTGTTCTAGGTTTAAGCCGGTCGGCAGGGTAGCCAAGGCTCACATTCTAGTAGGTCACTAGATTAAGCCATACGGCATGGTAGCCCGGCACACATAATTATGGTCATTAGAGTAAGCCAGTCGGCAAGGTAGCCAAGGCACACATTTCTCTTTAGCCCACTAAGATAAGCCGGTCGGCATGGTTGCTGAGGCACACATAGCCAGTACACTCGGGTTCCATAGCTGTACTGAGCAGCAACGAAACCATACACATGTTTTGACGGCAGATAGCAAGGTCTAAGGACTGCGTTTCAGTCACAGCCTATCTGCTATGTTGGGGGAGTCTTATGCTGCCAGGTAACAGCTAAGTTTCATTCTCTCTGTTTATTGTGGTTAGCAAAGCAGTGTGTTCTGCATGCCGTCCGCAGCAGCAGCAGCGTAGCAGATCTAGTCCACCAAAACCAAACTATAATATGTACATTCATATTCTAATAAATATTTTGTTTATCTCTGAGAGTTGTCATGACTGAATTACATTTATGCAAAGCTGCGGCATACCAACTAGTAGCAGTTCCGTTTTTGATTAGTTTAGTTTAAGATAATTGTCATGCATCCACACCTTTATTTCTTCCAGGCAGGAGGTAAGAGCTGTAATTGCGAGATTAGGGTCCGGGAGTGTGCTGACATAGATCTGTGTGTCATCAGCATAACAGTGAAACCTCAGACCATACTTTCTAATGATTTCACCAAGTGGCAACATATAGATGCAAAACAAAATGGGTTCGAGTACTGACCCGTGTGGGATGCCCTGCTGAACTAATGTTGCCTCAGATTTGTTTGTGGTTTTTTTTGTGGATTTAAACCATTCAAACACAGTACCAGAGATGTCAAACAAAGCACACAACCTATCAAGGAGGATAATATGACATATAGTGCCAAAAGCAGCACTAATGTCTAGCAGGATTAAAATGCTACAAGCACCGATATAAGCAGAAGTAGGAAGGTCATTTGTGACCTGTACAAGTGCGGTCTCTGTGCTGTGTCCAGGTCTGAATCCAGACTGGAATGGTTCCATTAAATTGTTTTTGGACAGATATTGCTGTAGCTGGCCAACGACAACTCTTTCGAGGACCTTAGCCAGAAAAGGCATATTCGCAATAGGCCTGTAGTTAAATAAGTCTTCAGCATCACACCCTTTTTTTAGAACAGGTGTGATAATCTTAATGGCCAGAGGAACCTGGCCGGTGGCTAAGGATTTGTTAATAATTGCAGTAGTGGAAGGACAAATATGTGGCAAGCACTTTTCTAGGACCTCAGTCGGCAATGGGTCGAGAAAACATGTGAATGAACTCATAGACATGACCAATTTCAAAATATTGTCTATACTGACAGTAGCAAAGTTAGAAAAGAAAGTGGAAAGTGAGTTTTTAGGATGAGACTCAATAGTTGGCAAAGGAGAGACAGAAGCAATGGAGCTATAGATACTATGGACTTCCTCACTGAAGTATTTGTTAAATTTGTTACACATCTCATCAGAAGGACAGATACTTTTATTTTGAGGTTTAAGAAGTTTGTTGATTGTCTTAAGTAACATCCTAGTGCTAGCATCACCTTCACTGATCATATGTGAATAGTATGCCTCTCTGGTGGCTTATAGAGCAAGATGATTTTTTGTTCATTGAACGCACATTTAATTAAGCGAGTCTCATTTTAAAAGTTACATTCTTAGCGTGGTTCACCAACGCCTTCTTAGGGTAACGCAAATTAGATGTACAGATGCCACGAGAGTTAGAATAACCCGAAACCCTAGAAGAGGAGTAAAGCACATTTATTTCAGCAGGCGAAGGATATAAACACCGGCAGGAGCCACAATGCGAATATCTTGGCAGACGCAGAAGTTGAAATGACCGCAAAGTTTTAAGAGTACAGATGCTGGGATGCAAATGATGATCCAGAGAAAAAAGTTCCGAAAGTGAGTACTTTCTTGGAACACAGGAATCCAAGTTATGGAACGCCAGCATGAGTACTTATCATGCTGGCGTTCCATAACTTGGATTCCTGTGTTCCACAAAATCCAGTTTTAGAGTAGACCAGTGTAAGAAATATAGAATGGGGAAACAGCATACTGATGAAACTGTGAAGTTCACAGCACTCTGAGGTGTCTGAGGTGTCATTCAGCAATTTAGAGGCAAAGGCAGCAGCAGCAGCACCAAGCCGATAGCGGATCCGCACACACACACACACCGACTTCAGATCAGAGAGGACACAGAGGATACATGCCGAGATTGAAGCAGGCCAGCCAGGATCAGGATCAGGTGCCGTGCCAGCCACGCCAAACAATGAGGACACTGGAGGAACACTTCAGGAGCGACCAGCAACCAGAAATCTCAAATATAGATGACGAGGCAAAGAGTAGTACTAAAATAATAAAATATGAATTAAAACAAAAGTTAGATTAAAATAACAAATAACTAAAACACACAGGTGGAGAAGCGGCAGCCAACTGTGCCTGTGTCCTCCCTCAACGGAAATAATTATTGTGTGGTGTTTAAGGATGGCCACAGTGTGTCCTCGTAGACAGTATTTTAAGACATCATACACTATTAAAAACAAAGGTTCTTTATTGGGCATTGATAGTTCCAAGAAGAACCTTTAACATCCATGGAAACCAGTCCACAAAAGGTTTTTTATACTGAAAAAAAGTCTTCCGATTATTTAAATGTACTTCACAAGCGTGGTTCTTTGGGGAACCAAACATGGTTCTTCTATGGCATTGCTGTGAAAACCACTTTTTGGAACCTTTATTTTTATTTTTATGCACACAATGCAACAACTGTTCCAAAAATAGGAAGCATTGCATTTATCTTATGTTGTTTTAAGAGTGGCAAATTGCATTGCACTGAGCAAACAGAAATCATTGCAATGAAAAGATTTAATAAATCTATCACTTCATGACGGAAATTCTTAGGATCATTACTGGTGTCCAAAGAGAGAGCAAGATGTTGTTTGTAAAATGGACCCTAAGCTTCTACAATTACACAAACCTCAGACATACTAGACAATGCCTACTTTCACAATGCCAGCTTTAATGCTCAAATTTTGATTTTTTTGCTCATATCTGAATTTCTAAATGTGAGATGCGGGTGGACTTGTAAGAACAATACCGAATGCCACACACAATCTAGAGTGAGATAAAAGTCACATGACTTGCAATATGACTGTTCGGACTGAGGTCATGTGCAATATATCAGATCTTTTTCCTATTTAGCACCCAAATCTGGAACAATCTACCTAGTGTCGTTCGGGAGGCAGACACACTCTGTCAGTTTAAATCTAGATTAAAGATAACAATAAAAGACCCATAAAAGCCATAGATTACAAGTATGTTTTAAGCTGTGATTTAAATTCATATACTGTAGTGGTGGCTATATGATTAGGCAAGCTATTACAAAGTTTAGGTGCAGCTACAGCAAATGCACGATCCCCTCTTTGATTGATATTCATTCTGAATGTAGCTAACTTCACTTTGAACAACAAAGGGAAGAATCTTGATGAATAAGAGTATCAAGTTTTAAAAACATCAAATGCATGTACTCTGTATGCTTTGTAGCCCCATTAAGTGGTCATTTTGGCCGGTCTTTGGCCGGTCTTTGAAATACATACAAAAATTCAACTTCAATATTTATGAAAAATAAACAAAAACAAAGAAAATCAACCTTGGGTCAGGTACTACAATGGTTTAATAACAGTACTCCTCTCACTGAACACCCAATGGGTGAGAATTCATGCATATGGGTACCACCATTTTTCAGAAGTCATATAACATGAAAAAGAATAAAAGAAAATAAATGACAACATTTCCTCAAATACACAAAAGTAACACAACACATCATACTAAATTCCACCAATAAGTATGGAAAAACCAGAATATAAACATAACAAAATACCAAATTCCACCCCTTCCCCACATACTTGGTATCTTCCACTCCCATAATGCATCACAGCAAAGCTATAAAAACACTAATAAAATACCTTTCAAGTCTTTAAACAAGTCAAGACGGCCGCCACCATGTATACCAATCCAAGTTAAAGCAATTAAATGAAATGTCAGTCAGTTTAGTGCTCAGGGGGCCAGAATGAGACACCACAGTCTGTTGTGTATATGTGTTTGTGTGCGTCCAACTGCTCTCCACCTTGCTGCCACATCGAACATATTTTGTATGTTTTTTTAACTCTAAGTATGTGTTCATGTCTTTATCTAAAGGGTGTTAAATAAAGGTTATCCGGGGAACAGAGAGCAGCTCTGTGACATCACTGCATAAGGTTCCCATACAACATGGGACTTATGGATTTCCCATACATCTGTGACACCCAGGAATTGTAGTGTTGGCTGCATTCATCAGGCTAAACTAATAAACTTTGTTGTCAAATTTGTTGTAAGAAAAAATGATCAAAACCTGCAACATGTACAAACCTCATAGAAAATAAAATAGCTAATGGGTTAATCCACCTCAAGTTTTTGAAAGAAGGTTGCTTGACCATTTTTATTTCTCAAACCTGAAATGTTCTATCTGTAGTGCTCTGTACTTAGGATTAAAATCGGAACTTTTAGCCATCTTGATCGTTACATTTGGACTTATGTCTAAGAAACAAGAATTTGCTAAATGTATTTATATGCCCGTGTACATTTTAATGAGCTCTACAGATCAGTTTTGGAGTTTTGTGTTACAGACAAGTTTCCGTAAACACCTGTATAACCAAAATGTATTGTGTGTCATGACGCAAAGATGACCACTGTGGTAAAACCATAGACTGTATAAAAACATGGACGTAGTGTCCGTGACGTCACCCGTAGGTTCCTGAAGAGGTTTTTGAATCTCAAAAGTGGGTGGAGCCGGCTGTCGCCATCTTGGCAGCGCGTCACTCCCGGATAATCGAAAATGGGCTAAGAGGCGGGAGCTGGTTGCTGAAACCACGCTCGACGGCGGTGACAGCAGCGGCAATCCACCTATCACTCAAGTGACCATGCCCATAATTATGCAGAACTTTAAGGCTTAATATAATTTAAACGGATGACTTATAAAAAAATTCACCCCCCTCACAGTTGTCATGAAGGGCAAAATTAGCTATATAGACCAAAATCATTTTTTGAACCAGGCTGTAAACATGTTTTTTTCTGCTGTAAAGTTGGGCATTTTAACATGGGGAGTCTATGGGATTGACTCTCTTTTGCAGCCCGCCTCTAGCGGCCAGTTGATGAATTACAGTTTAAGTCACTTCCGTATTGGCATCACAAGAGAGAGCGGGAGGTTGCCGCTTGGGTAAAACCAAGTAAAATAAAATCAAAAAACAGTCGACTTTGTAACACCAATACATACAGATAATCACTCAAAAAATAGGAAAATTAAAAATGGTCAAGCAACCATCTTTATCATTTTTGGACAACCTAAGATGGACTATGAGAACCTGGCGTGACCAAAGATTGACTGAAGGTTAAGCACCTCATTTCAAAAACAAATGACTTCATTTATAAGAGTTTACTACTTTTTTTAAGTGGTCCAATCCTCTAAAAAGTCTATTCCCAACACCACCTGCTATTTTCTTTCAAGATACAAAATGAATACTTTTCCCTTCAGAGAGTACTAAGGGAGGAAAGTGATGTTGACTGTCCACACATAACACACCATAACATCTGTGCACACATTCACGCTGGCTTTCCACAAGATGCCAGGAGACAGTGTGGATTTTGTGCATTATATAGTATCTCCTCCTTCGCATAGCCTGTCCCTTGAATCTCCTATAGTGTCTATTGAAGTTTTGTTCAAACGTCGACCCATGCACCTGCGAGCTGAATGCATGTATTTATCCGTTCACTAGGGACTGAACCATACAGAAGCCATCTCTTTGAACCCGCGTGCCCTGGTGGCTTCCTAACTATACAGCACTCAATGCTTTGTAAGTGACTCCAGCAGTGGGGGCAGACTCAACAGAATAGAAAGTTAACCGGGGAGAAGAAATAGTAAAACAAACAAAAAGGACCGAAATGTCTTTGATGCATGAGGAGCGCACAGGGGGATCAAAGACCTTCACGATGACCTACGGCTTTTGTTTCTAGACACTCATTTCTGGACACCTAAGTCGCTACCACATTCAGCACAGGGAAACTCATCATTCCCCTGTGGGACACTAGATTGCCATCAACTCCAAAAAAAATATCCACTGTCAACAGCCACTCATGTGCCTTCCTGTCCTGCACGGCTCCAGATTTTCAAGTAAAGAGGAGTGGCATCTAAATCTTTAGCTGTCAGTTTCCCCACAAAGAAAGCGAGAGAGTCGTGGGGAGATTAATGGAGAGAAGATATGCCGCAGTGCAGTACCTCCTTTACAGAAACACAAACTGAGAGTTATGAAGACCGTAGGGCGATATGACTAAAATCTTCATAATCATTTAACCGTAAAAGGCTGGAATACACTATATGACTATTGTAAATTATTTTTTGCTCCGATTTGCAGTATGAACAAGTTGACGCTACCCTGTAAAAAAAAATTTTTTTTTAAGTCGTAAATCAATTATTGGGTTATGTTTTACAAGAAAATACTATTTCAGGTTTTCTACTTAAAAATGTCATGTTTAATCCAATGTATTACTTGCCATTTCTTTGTAATTAATTGTGGAATTTACTAGCAATTTCTTTGTGAAAATTGTTTCTACACCAATTTTTTTCAGTGTAGTTGCTGAAAGTCAGAACCAGTCTACAGATTTTGGGCAGACAGGGTTGATCGATTTCATTCAAAATTGCGTTAGGTATGATGGGCACAGACATTTTAGCCTGAAAAGTGGTTATATCCAGTTGTCAGAGATCTAAATGTTGATTTTATCATGCATATTATTTCAATTTGTCATGCATCTTCTAGCAATGAGGTGCATGTTTCTGTGTGAATTTGTTGTGTTTAGAACGACTTGATACCCTGGTAGTGTGTGATCCTCCGTCGTTTAGTGCATGATATAGCCTATTGATGTATCAAGTTGCTTGACAATTATTGACACTATACACTTTAAAAAATGCTGGGATGTTTCAATCCAACTTTGGGTCAAATATGGACTAACCAAATCGTAAAAAATATTGAAGTTGAATTTTTGTATGTATTTCAAAATGACCACTTAATGGGGCTACAAAGCATACAGAGTACATGCATTTGATGTTTTTAAAACTTGATACTCTTATTCATCAAGATTCTTCCCTCTGTTGCTCAAAGTGAAGTTAGCTACATTCAGAATGAATATCAATCAAAGAGGGGATCGTGCATTTGCTGTAGCTGCACCTAAACTTTGTAATAGCTTGCCTAATCATATAGCCACCACTACAGTATATGAATTAAATTTTTAACCCAAAAGTTGGGTTGAAACAACCCAGCATTTTTTTAGAGTGTATAGGCCTTCACTGTTTCATGCCTCTTCCTTGTCTTGTTTGAGACACAACCCACTCTATGTTTATATTATTCGTATGAAAAATAAAGCAGGTCTGCCCTCTAATAGCCTCTAAATATAACACATCACATACCACTGTAGTCTCTTAGTTTATGTAAAAATAATGCATCTTTTGTTATATTTGTTCCAATTTACTAGAATAGAATGTAAATGTGAATTTGTAGACAAGCATTAATTGAGAGACCTCTTAATAGTTTGGCATCATATTTAAAATGTTAATGCAGCAACTTCAAAAAGATTTCACTCATAATCAACAACTGATTCAGATTTTGCAAAACCAGACCTACCCTGCCAGATCCTATTGCAGCTGATGCATATGAGTAGAAGATGTAAAATAAAGGAAGTGGAATCAAAAGTATAGGGAATCACACGTTATTAAGCTATTGTTGGGGTTAGTTAAGGAACATTTGGAAGCCTGAAGTTTTTGAGGGTTAGGGGGCGGGGGTTTAAATATGTTGGGAACGAACGCACACAAATTGTCCAGCTTTCATTAGTGTGGTGAGTGAAGACTCCGCAGAGCGCTTGATTCCCAAGACTCTCAGATAACAAGTGGCTTCTCACACTGGGGCTTTCTGTTTCCTCCAAATAAAACCAAAAAGAGAAAAAAGGAGCGAGATTGAGAGTGAGTTACCACAGAGGAGAAAAAAAAAATGGGAGAGTGATTCCAGCAGCCAACTGTTATCTGCCTGACATTCAGTCAGTGTAGAGTTATTTTGGTTTATTTATCCCAAGAGCAATGAATGGCTGCCGACAAGATATTTCTGATAGATGTGATAAGGGCTTCCATCCTCTAAACATGCCCTCCTAGCTTAAAGTTAACCTCATCTCTAAAAGCCATTAGTGACAGACATAAAGCTGAGGGGGAACGTGGAGGTCCTCTCTGAAACATTAATCTGCACACAAGTTATTCTAGACATCTCCTAAAGCATACAGGAAAATGAAAAAAGTCCAGAGTGGAATTTCAGGAATACGCAAGACTGAACACCTTCGTTTCAACTAGAAGGTCCTTCGTCTTAGTTTAACCCATTAACCATTGCAAGCAATTTGTGGACTACCGGCAACCCGTGACTTACGGTCCAGAGACATAGAGTGGTTCAAAACATGTTTCTCCTGTCCTATGCAGTTTGAATATCATGCCCACAAATTAATATGGTTGCCACTGCTTGTCTATGTGGCCATAGTGCATCTCATTTGCCACTCCGAACTTCTAATCTATCCACAGCTGAGTGCAACAGGATATTTGACACGTTTTTTTTTCCCCCAACAGATATTATAGTTCTTGTTAAAAAAAAATATATATATATAGCAGTGGGCAGCCATATTGCTGCGACGCCCGGGGAGCAGTTGGGGGTTCGGTGCCTTGCTCAAGGGTCTCACCTTAGTTGTGGTTTTGAAGGTGGAGAGAGCGGTGGTTATCCACTCCCCCCACCAACAATCCATTTCAGACCTGAGACTCAAACCTGTGACCTTCGGGTTATTCCGATCCACTCCGTGAAGGCACACATTTCTCATTCAAACACACCTCACCAGAAAGAGCCAATGAATGTTCGATTTCCCTGCCGTAAGACCTGTCGTAAAGTTTCTTGAAGTGGCAACGTTTGAATTTGTAACGAGCACGTCAGCGCGGGAATCGCTGCTTACGGTCGCTGCTCAAGATGGAAATGAAGATGGCTGAATAAAGGCTTGAGTTTGGGTCTGTTCCTCGCAGTCGTATGTATTCTGAAGATTTGGATTACAGCGCACAAATAAAATGGATTCCTTTTGTAATTATGTTGCATTTTTTGGTGTATTCTGTTTTATGGTTCTATTGTCAGTCACAGCATGTTGGAGAAAACGCCTATTGTGTCCCACGGCAAACAAAGTAAATGTTACATGATAAGTAATGGTTAAACGATTGCAGAAATGTTATTCATTTTAAGGACTTAAAGTTTAGTCTTGTTTAACATTATGTATTCTTCTAAATGAGATAGCAGCAGAAACCACACAGAACAGAACAAAATGTTATCATTTCATATTAGGTAAATGAGTAAACTTGAATTAATAATGCAATTGAAAACATATGACAACTGAATACGATATAATAAAATCTTAATGCCCCGATTTCAGTATTCATAAGAATTCATTTGTAAGTCTGTAAAGTTATTCATACGTAAATAATTTACATTTTAGGTGTCGTCAATACGTCAGTACTGTAAGTTTAGATGCTGTAAATACGTCAGTGTTGTACGTTTCAGAGCCTGTCCAAACGTTAGTAAATGTATATTTTGTAGAACCACATTTAACGTCAAATACATACGTTGAACTATCTCATAGTTCACCCAATATCTAATCAGTACTCCTCTGTCTCTCAGTGTCTGAGGTGAACGTTTTCATATTTCTGTGCCCGACCATCTGGCCAGCCCGTGATGAGAAGCAGAGATGATGGCTGGTATACAACACTGGCGGTGCTCAAGTTTCTGATATCTTGTGGGACCCTTTGATGTACATTGCCCCCACTCCTGGTTTCCTTCTCTCAGGAAATTGCATTCTGTCTGTTTCCACAGCAGATAAATGATCTAGGAAGGGGGCTGCACACTGTCACCGACCAGTCCTGTATAACACCACGGCCTGTATCGTGTTAGCTGTGTGTGGCTTCATCTGACGCTGCTGGCCAGTTAATGTGCATATACATTCCATGCATACTCAATTTCTTTAAGAATACTTAAGACTGAAGAACAAACTTTTTTTAAGTCACTAAAACTAGTTGGCCAACAATCTCACTAATCAACCAGTTATCTACAGTGGGGAAAAAAAGTATTTAGTCAGCCACCAATTGTGCAAGTTCTCCCACTTAAAAAGATGAGAGAGGCCTGTAATTTTCATCATAGGTATACCTCAACTATGAGAGACAAAATGAGAAAAAAAATCCAGAAAATCACATGTAGGATTTTTAAAGAATTAATTGGAAAATTCCTCTGTAAAATAAGTATTTGGTCAATAACAAAATTTCATATCAATACTTTGTTATATACCCTTTGTTGGCAAGGACAGAGGTCAAACGTTTTCTGTAAGTCTTCACAAGGTTTTCACACATTGTTGCTGGTATTTTGGCCCATTCCTCATGCAGATCTCCTCTAGAGCAGTAAAGTTTTGGGGCTGTCGCTGGGCAACACAGATTTTCAACTCCATCCAAAGATTTTCTATGGGGTTGAGATCTGGAAACTGGCTAGGCCACTCCAGGACCTCGAAATGCTTCTTACGAAGCCACTCCTTCGGTGCCCGGGCGGTGTGTTTGGGATCATAGTCATGCTGAAAGACCCAGCCACGTTCATCTTCAATGCCCTTGCTGATGGAGGAGGTTTTCACTCAAAATCTCACGATACATGGCGACCCATCATTCTTTCAATTACACGGATCAGTCGTCCTGGTCCCTTTGCAGAAAAAACAGCCCCAAAGCATGATGTTTCAACCCCCATGCTTCACAGTAGGTATGGAGTTCTTTGGATGCAACTCAGCATTCTTCTCCTCCAAACACGACAAGTTGAGTTTTTACCAAAAAGTAATATTTTTGTTTCATCTGACCATATGACATTCTCCCAATCATCTTCATGGATTCATAAATGCCCTCTAGAGATTATCAGTGGTTTTTTATGTCTTCCATTTTCTAATAATTGCTCCCACAGTTTTTTTTTTTCACACCAAGCTGCTTACCTATTGCAGTTTCAGTCTTCCCAGCCTGGTGCAGGTATACAATTTTGTTTATGGTGTCCTTTGACAGCTCTTTGGTCTTGGCCATGGTGAAGTTTGGAGTGAGACTGTTTGAGGTTGTGGACAGGTGTCTTTTATACTGATAAAGAGTTCAAACAGATGCCATTAATACAAGTAAAGAGTGGAGGACAGAGGAGCCTCTTAAAGAAAAAGTTACAGGTCTGTGAGAGCCAGAATCTTGCTTGTTTGTAGGTGACCAAATACGTATTTTACCGAGGAATGTACCAATTAATTCTTTAAAAATCCTAAAATTTGATTTTCTGGATTTTTTTTTTTCTCATTTTGTCTCTCATAGTTGAGGTATACCTATGATGAAAAATTACAGGCCTCTCTCATCTTTTAAGTGGGAGAACTTGCACAATTGGTGGTTGACTAAATACTTTTTGCCCCACTGTATTTTTTTTTTTTTTACTTTAAACGGGTCATATGATGCGATTTCCGTTTTTCCTTTCTCTTTGGAGTGTTACAAGATGATTGTGCATAGATACGATCCCTGTAGTTGCAAAGACTAAAGTCTCAAAACAAAACAGATATTCTTTATCAAAGTTAAGACTCGTCCACGCCCCCCTAAAACGTCTCGTTCTAACATGCCCCCACATATCTGCCTCACTATGTGTAAATATTTGCATAATGCTGCCCAAATTTTCAAGCAAAGAAAGAAGGCGTGGTTTCAGGAACCGTAGTAATGTTGATGCAGCCATGTCAGGAGGACGGTGTTTGTTTCAGTGCGGAAGCAAAAGCACTTTATTTGGCTTTCCAAAAGTAGATGCATTTGGGAATCTTTAAGATTACTTACAAAATAACAGCAATGCATTTTATGGACGACCAAACCTAGGAGAGGAGGTAATTCTGACTTTGCTATGACAATCTGGCGTTCTGAATCAGATACGTTTGTTATTAGTTTAGTATTGCTATTGCTGTGGCAAATGCGGAGTTTGCGCATAGTGTGTGGGTGTGGATGTGTGTGTGTGAGTGTGTGTGTGTGTGTGGGTGGAAGTGTGTGTGTGTGTGTGTGTGTGTGCGCGCGTTAATGTGTGAGAGAGAGAGAGGCGAGAGAGAGAGCGTCACATCAAAGTGGAGTCAGCTTTCTTAACCGTGGCTTGTGTACTGCAAAACACATACCAGCTTCATCACTTGTGTCGGTGCACACGACTCTGTCCTTTCGGGCTTGAACTGATGGTAAAAATAATGACATTATTTACTGTCTTTACATTTTTTTTTTGAAAGATGAAGCTGGCGATTATGGAAAGGGGCATTACATTTCCAACGCGTGCTTGCGGTGTTCGGCCAATCACAATGCACTGGGTCAGCTGGCCAATCAGAGCTGACTGTGCTTGTCGGAAGGAGGGACTTGGTAGAAAACTAAGCGTTTGAGAGAGGAGGGCATAGAGGACCTACAATAATGTAATACAGTATTTGAAAATGGGTTTTTGCTTAATTAAAGCAGTCAACATATTCTGTTACACCAAATACACCAAAATAATGATATTTTAAAAAGCATCATATGACCCCTGTAATAATTTTTCATGGCAGTGCTTTAAAGGAAGAATGTGTGCCTGTACTTTAGGTGCTTGCGAAAGTGTTGGGACAGAGTGCTGCCAGGGATGATGATTTTTGTAGGGCGTAAAACCTGGAAAGTGATCGTTCTTATTTTACCACTTCACGGTCTTTGGATAAGTCAATGTTGTCATGTAAAAGGGTTTTTTTGTTTAATGTCTGAAACTAGGTCGGGGGCACACAACTCTCAAGTATTTTAAATTTTATCTATGTTGTTCTCTATGAAATAAATCACTATACATAATAAACCTGCCTTGTGATTTTGAAGGCTTTTACTTGTCTTGAAAAGGCAGTCGATAACAAGTGTCTAAATGGGACTAGAGGTTGTCGAGACATTATACATAATCACACTGAACAGGTAAACTCATTTACTCAATAGTTGCTTTCACAGCCTCATTGTGTTTATAATTGAGCTCTTGCAAACTATTCTAACTCACACTTTCAGGGGAAATGTTTTTAAATGAAGACTGAAGAGTTGTTGGAAGCTTAATGGTGGTGACGCTGAAATCATGTGACTCTGGTGTAGTTTGTTTATAGCTTATGTTTAGCTTTTAATTTCACAGATTGTAATTAGGCTTCAAAATTCATAAAAGTTGTGTTGATCTGTGAAGGTTATCATGATGAACAAAACAAGTAAGTATCATAAACTTTTGTCGGTCACAGTTCTTATTTGGGAATCAGGGTGATGCTAATTTAGCAGCTGACCACCTCCAAAAGTAGTAGACGATTACTGTCATACTTCAAATTGCAGTCTCAAATCGTTTATAAAATATGTTAACGTTAGTTGTTAATTCATTAGTTATCATGAACTAACAATGCACAACCATTTTCACAACACTTACTAATCTGGGTCAATATTAATGGATACATAAATGTTAATTTTACATTAGCTATTGCATTGAAGTGATAGTTCACCCCAAAATAATGAACTTATTCTCATGTTGATCCAAACTTGCATGACTTACTTTCTTCCGAGCAACACAGGAAGATATTTTGAAGAATGTTGGAAGCCAAAGGTTTTGGTGACCACTGACTTCCATTGTACGGACAGTGAACATTTCTCAAACTATTCCCTTTTATGTTATGAAATGTGTCCACCAAGTTTTTTTTTTATTATTGTTTATTAACTACCATATTGCTCTGATCTGATCCTATAAAGAGCATTTTTGTTTCCAGATGGCTTACCATGCTATGCAGTCATTAGCTACAGTCCAATGACTATATTAATTCCTCATCTTCACTTTCTGGCAGGTCAAAGGTCTTCCTAACAAAAAATAGCAGCCTCGGCTGTTGTCATCAACATTAGCATGCACTGCCCACATTACGGCTCTGGAAAATGTTGCGTCTGCATTCTGAATCATTCTGTTTGATGACAGACAAGAGCAAGGCTCCGTCCCAACCCTCCATCCCGTTCCAGACGACTCCATGCGCCTCTGACTGAAGGGCCGTGAAGGTTCTCGTTTCATTCAAGCACCGTGTCACCCTCCATTCACAACATCATAGAAAAAAACACACTTGAGTGTTTCAGAGCAGGAAGTTTCCTGCGGGGAGAAAGTTTGGTTTCAGGTCAGTGTGCTTTAGCTGGAGAGGAGGTGTGCGGGGGGAGATTGTTGAAGGCACTTGAAGGCAGTGGGAGTGCTAGGCATCTGGTCTGAAGAGGAAAAGCCAGTGGGCCTTTGGGATTTCGTCGGTGGGGGTGGACGATATTTCCGTTGGGTCCTTGGAGGAAACATTAGCAAAGCATGGAGGAAAAGCTGCCAAATTAACTTCTCACCCTTTCAATCACACCCCAGAGGGTTCCTGTCCCACTTCACCTCTGCCAGTCTGGCTGGTTTTTTCAGCCTCTCTTCCCATTCCAAGTTAAGACATCAAACGACCTCTGAACGCCTTCGCTCCCCAGCAGCCCAGAACACTCAGTAACGCTAACACACCAACAAGCCAATGAGGTCATATGGCCTCTTTCTGCCCTCAACTTGTTATTTTTCCTTTTGTGTGCCTTACGAGCAGAAGTTAGTAAAGCTCCCCCTCATGTACCTTTTGAAGGAGTGGAATAAATGTCTCATTTGTATCAGTGACACTTGTTCTAAATGGTCCATTTCTGTTTAGGCAGATCTAAAGGTGTTACTGGGTTATTGGGAGCCACAAGTCTTTTTTTGGCATAAGGTATTTTTTATTCTTGGCCCTTAATAACATTCACTAAAATGAAAAGCAGATGCGGACCATATTGGATCAATATTAGCATGTGCCTTTGATGAATAAAAAAAGTAACTCACCTGTTTAGCTGTAATTTTAAGAGAAACGGCAATATTAATTGCTTTAAACTGAACTCTAAGAATGATGCTCGCTGATGGATGGGAGCAAATGAAATTAAAGACATATAAACAGTCTACTACAGAAAGTGGTTGTAACTCATGTGTTCTATATGGAAGACAGAAATGATGTGGTTTTCACAGAAGCAATCCCTCATACAGCCTCAAAGCAGGAAAACCAGAGTACTTTTTTTGGATCACTAGCAGAATATAGACTCATTAGTCTAAATGTAGCTTTAAAGGCTGTTACTCAACAGCAAACAGGGGGCATGCTAATGAACTTAAATGAATAACAGAGATAACGAGAGCCCAAAAGCCCTCTCAGAGCATCAACAGACAAGTCTGTTCAAACCAAGTTATTCAGTTAATCGGTTAACCTTCTATATGCCTACTTGTAAAACCTTGAGGGAAAACTTTGATAGATAGTCTATTAATCTTCCATGGATCAATAACAAATGCATCCCTAAAACAGCTTTTAAAGTTTGTTTGTGATATAGAACTGTTGACCTTTGACCTATAAGCGAACATCATTTATGCATGACAATAGATTATAAAAGGTAGCATATTTCATGAAAATCAAGCATAGCGTTAGTTCTGGCAGGTCACGTTAGTCAAGCTCACATCAGCTGACTCTCAGCTGATCCCCATCAACCTATGGGAATACAACACCTATCTAAGTATTCATATATAAGGTCCCGCAGTATTATCAGCAGTTTTCGCATTGCTCAATAGCTAATTACCCTCCTCCTCCATCCCCAGCTCCTCCTCTGTCCGTCAGGATTCAGCCTTCTGATTATCCTTTGAGTCAGACTAATTCTAAAATGTGTACATAAAATTATTGAACTTTAACGATATCTGCAATACATTTATGTTGGTTCTGTTCTGTTTACCCTGGGGGGTTATCGTTGCTCTCCCTGCTCTCATCCATGCTAGGCTGCCAGATGCGGAGGGAGTTCTTGCCCAGAATGGAACCATACCACCAATCCAAACTGTATGCTAATTGTCAGTCATCTTTGACGATAGTGGTCCTGACAGAAAAAATAACTTCACAGACCTATTTCTAGTGTGTAGGTGTCAAATATGGATTGTAAACATATTTTGTCCTGCTATATGAAAACTGTAAACATCTTTGAAGTGTATTTATTTATTTTTTTCAGGAAATTATGTTAGGTTCCTCAGCAATTAATATATTGTTTAAAAGAGCATATTTGAACTAGCTTTCAAAAGTTTAACATTTTATAATAATCAAATGAATTTCTACAAGAGAATCAAATATAGCAATAATAAACGGTCAGTATGAATATAAGACTATTGCCTTTGCCATTATGCAACCTAGACAACAATGTGCACTAAATATGCATTGCTATTTCACATGACATGTATCTAAAACACCACACACAAGGAAACTAAGGTAGTATTTAAATGCTTCAAAACATGATTAGCATGTTGCCCTTCAACAGTGAGTGTCAAACGCTAGCACTGCTTATGTTGCTGGAAGGCAAAGATTTATACTGTCACAGAATATAAAACTAGGACAGGATAAAACCGAGTTCATGTGACTATAAAAGTGAAAAGCAATTGATCTATTTGTTGTCGTTTATAAGTGAGGCAGGCCCATAGACGGGTAATTACTAGTTTCCACTAGGCCCAAACATACAAGAGCTGAGATGGCAAAGATTTATTTTGAGAACAACAAGGGCGCTTTTCCCATTACAGAATGCTTTCCTTTGTTTGACTTTATTAATACCGATATATTACTCAAAGAAACAAGGGTTTCCAGAACATGTACCCTAGGATAATAAATGGCAGCATTGTGAGGGCCTAAACATTTTAGTTCATCCCCAGCTGTTTCCCTGCTCATCATGCTGCGAGATAACATGAAACACTCACGCAACAGCTTCATTTCACAGACATCTGTCATCAAAGGGGACAACACACTCAGCCTCTAAGGGGCAGAGTCTGATCTGGTCCTCTAGTGTGTGTGTGTGTGTGTGTGTGTGTGTGTGGTGTGTGTGTGTTTGTGACATATGAGGACACAAATTTGTATAATGACAAAGGTATGGCATAGGTATTACAAGGAGACGGAGACTTATGAGGACATTACCCCATGTCCCCATTTTTCAAAACGCTTATAAATCATACCGAGTGAGTTTTTTTTTGAGAAAGTAAAAATGCACAAAGTCTCCTGTGAGGGGTAGGTTTAGGGGTAGGGTTGGTGTAGGGCAATAGCACATGCAGTTTGTACAGTATAAAATGTAAAATGTCCCACATGTGTGTGTGTGTGTGTGTGTGTGTGTGAATGGGAGGGGTAGGCTGAAACTAGATAGGGTTCCTTTAAAACGACAGACATATTCAGCAGGACATAATGCTGCCGAAGAGCTTAACAAGAAAGTTTCGACATTCCAAGACTCTTAGCACTCAGTGTTCCTAATTGTTTAGCTAACATTTGATCATGTATTGGCTCAGCGTGTCCCCTTCCTTTGGAGTATAAAGGAACTTGAACATTGAAGCTCAATTCATTCATCTTGGGACTTCAGATTTATCCAGATTGGTATTCTTGTACCACATTATGAAAAATGGTTCTTTCGCATCAAAAGCTAAATCAGTAAGTGTTACAGAGCAGTCACATTAGCACAGTTTCAGCAAAAAAGGGCCCATTGTCTATTATCAATAGTTTAGCGATATATGAAGAAAAGCTCAAACAGAAGTCACTTTCAAACCAAGCAGCTTTCTGTTGTGTGATGCAGCGAATTTGCGAGACCAACTTGAAAACAATTGCAAAATGATACATGACCAATGACTACATTTGTCGAACAATGTTAAATGTGTCCTTCAGGCTGGAAGAAAATTCACAACTGTACAATAGAGGGCGCAAAATGAACATCTTTTTGATGGTTGAATTTGATCATCAGAGGTCAGCAGCAAATACTTTTTTAAATGAAGTAAGATTAAATGCAAAAAGTACATGAATATATATTGCAAAGTACATTAATTATTGCGGTTTGATAATAAGTTTTTTTTTTTTTTTTAAGAAATAATGAATCTTGAAATATCTGATACAATAGACACCATTTTCAAGAAAACTTTTTATGCATTTTGGACATTTATTTACACGACAGCAGTGTTTCTGGAGCCAGAAAAAACAAACAGGTTTCAAAGTGCAAGCTATTGTATTTGTGTAAACTACAAAAAATGCACATTTGTGAAAACACTTAAGACACACACATGCGTACATGTTCAGTCTACTGCATATGTGTGCAGGTGTGTTACAAAGTGACACTCAACTACTAACCTGGCATGCATAATACAGCATTTTTAGCAGTTTTTGTAGATTTGTGTAAACAGGGATCATTTTGGCAACATTGGCGTCTACACAAAGCTTTTCAAAAACTCAAAGGAAGAACCTTCTAGTTTTTAGTGCATATTTGTTGTACAAACGTTCGCTTTGTTACATTGCCTTCCAGTCATATGCAGACGAATGCAGAAGACAGGAAACATAAAATAATGCTAATAAGTTTTGCATTTCGCAGCGTTACAAAGCTCTTGTTTTGTGACCTGTGAATTTGTATCGCATGAAGGCTTATGACTAGTAAATGTCCAGTATATGACCTCTAAGATGTATTAAAAGAACACAAACTTTAAGGCTGTACGTTTGCGGCACTGTAGGAAAATGGAGTTATATGTTGAATTAGTTTTTTTTTAAAAAGGTGCCACAGAGCCTGACATCATATCTTGTTTGTTGCAGTGTCCTAAAAACTTTTGCACTCTTAAAGGGATAGTTCACCCAAAAATGAAAATGTGATGTTTATCTGCTTACCCCCAGGGCATCCAAAATGTAGGTGACTTTGTTTCTTCAGTAGAAAAGTAAAGAAGATTTTTATCTGAAACAGTGCCGTCTGTCAGTCATATAATGGAAGTGAATGGGTCCCAGAGCTTTGAGAGTTATAAAAAACATACACAGACAAAACCAAATGAAACCATGTACTCTGGCACATAGATATATATACGTAGATGCCTCATTGGTGACTATTTCTATGGGCTGCGATATGTAAGGATCTACGTATATTTCTATGTATATATATATCTATGTGCCAGAGCACTTTGACGCGTCACATGTTGTGAACGCGCTCAGGACAGTTGGACATAGTGGTGTATTAGAGATAAAAAATGATATAATCTGCTTCAGTTCTGAAAAGAAACCAAATCCGCATCATTTAGTGCTCGTACGACCTCGTGCATCGTCCGAGCACGAGGGTTTAATTGGTACCTTTTTTGTATGGTAGTTTGTCTTTAACCTCTCAAAGCTTCTATTGGGACCCATTGACTGACATTGTATGACTGAAAGACCGCAACGGTTTGAGTTAAAAATCTTCATTTGTGTTCTACTGAAGAAACAAAGTCACCTACATCTTGGATGCCCTGGGGGTAAGCAGATAAACATCACATTTTCATTTTGGGTGAACTATCCCTTTAAAGTGCGCAGGCAACAAAGCTCTAAGTTGCAGCACTTGAACTATCCCTTTAAAGTGCGCAGGCAACAAAGCTCTAAGTTTGACAGCATCTTAAATGTTTTATTTTGTTGAATTTTGGGGCTTGTGCTCAAATGTGGAGTACGAGTCTTCAGTGCAGTTTTCAGTCCATTAGCACCATCAAATGCTCTGATGCATGTATCTGCATCACCGTCAGACACGCGATCTAAAGCTCAAGTCTTATTTGCTGGCATATGTCATTGCAGGACAAGGAAAAGGGTTTGCATCAGGTGTGAATAGTTCCTTAGGAATTCATTGTTTCAACTTTACGATGAACATTCACGTTTGGTATGAAAAGGCCTCAAGCTGGAAATTTTTTGTTTCCATAAAAATGACACTCCTCATAACGTGTCATTGTACAGAACACACTGTCTGGCGGCCTATCCTTACATAAACACTGCTTTCATTGTGTCACGATTGGGAGTGGAACACGACGGCGTTAATGAATTATCAGCCAGACAGTATGTTCACTAGACAGAAATACACAACGTTTACAGAAAGAGGCAGATGATCACAAAGACAACTGCTACATGAACAGGATTGAGTAGTTAAACACAATGAGGGTGGATGTCTATAACCATCTGTCAAAACATTAAGGCCATTTAATTACAGCTTACCACTAGCCAGAGGACTAATACAGGGCTAGAACAACACACCTATCCTCATTTATGCTGTAGGCTTTACCTCTTATTCATCTGAAAAACAATTAAGTCGTTTAGGCCATTCTGAGAGCATCCCATAAAGATGTTTAATGATTCTGCTTTTACTCAGAGTGGATTTACAGACAATACATTCATTCAGTGTTACCACACAACATAGCTGCGTTTACTGTGTTGCCTTAAGTTGACAGCACACAATGTATTTACATTGGTTGGTGTCAGTTCATGAAGTATAATATGTTGCACATTTTACTCTTCACTAGCACATTATATGTGCAGCTCAGAAAGAATACACAAGTATTGCATTTGACTATAATTCAACTGGTTTCACAAATGATTATTTGCCGAACTGAAATAATGTGACTTTGGTCAGTATAGGCCTGACGTCACTAGATCAAAGAAGCCATAATTGAATATCTTCAAAGCATTAGGTACAGCGTTTCAGTTTATGGCTCTACTTTTTCATTTTTTAGAGTCCAATTTTATAATAAATAAACGTGTAATTTAACCTGTGCCATGACTTTGATACTGACTAAGAATATGTCTTATTTCTGCTGTTTTTCTTTTGGCTAGTAGAAGTTCTGAATGGCTGGTAACTTTTACCATTAACGATTTTTTATTTTTATTTTATATATATATATATGTATATCTGCCATATCAAGTCATTAAAACACGTTATTAGCCCCAACTAATCATATAGCTTATGGATAATTCAGATAAGGATCCATAAAATCTTTTTGAAATTGTATATTACATTAATAAATAAATAAATAAATAAAAATCGCAACTACATTGAAATTGACTTTGTGTAAGTGAGGAATGACATGTTAGTTGAGGAACTGCCTGGTCAAGAATGTTAGGCAGGTGAGGCATAAACGTAAATGTTTGCTCCCATCTAGTGGTGGTAGTTTACTTGATGGGCTCTTCTGACAATCCATGTTATTATCATGGTAACATTACATATTAATAACACTGGTAGGAATAAAACACAAGAAGTTCCCCCTTCATAAAAATGTTACTTCAAGTTACTTACATAAATTGATTGGCTTTGGCAACGTTATTAGTAGTTGGAACTTATAGTTACAAAACCTAAATTGAGAGAATAAGAAAACATCGCTTGCAATTTGCTTAGTGGTAATTTTTATATTAAGACATAAACTGTAATAGACAATTTCAATTGAGGCTCACCCCTTACCCAACGAACATATTTCAAACTTCCACCTACAGATAACAATTAGAGAGCTCTGCAGCTGCATTTTTACTAGTAAGAATTTAATAATGAAGAAGATGAAATGAATAATCATTCATATTATTTGATGAAAAAAATGATAATAAATTTGCAAGAATTTGCGATTACACCCATTTCCAGACCGCGGTTGGCTACTGTTCAAAATAAAAGCCCTCTTCGGTTCAATATGAGCCTGAATTATATTGAAAAACTCAAAAATATACTAACTGCATTCATATTATTGTAACATTAAAGGGATAGTTCACCCAAAAATGTAAATTCTGTCATCATTTACTCCCCCTCATGTCCGTTCCAAACCTGTACGAGTTGCTTTCTTATGTCGAACATAAAAGAAGATATTTTGAAGATTGCTGGTAATCAAACAGTTGGGTTGTTGCCTACACGTGCAAAAAAACCCTTCAAGATGACGAATCAGATGTGCTTGTTTTTAACTTAAGATGGGGAAAAAATCGTGTGTTGGGTATAGTCGTTGTGGCCCAAGCGTCATACTAGGGGGGGGATGGTGCTGCTATACAAACATGGCAGCTCCGTTCAGAGTAGTGCAGTGCAATCGGTCGCCGAATCGAAACAACATGAAGCGTTGCCTCTGCAATCATTGTAACCGACTGCTCGTCATGTAAGCAGATGCATATCATCATCGACAATAAACAGCATTTAAACCTCATAATTAAATGTAAAATGAGGGGGGAAAAAAGGTCCCCATCCCCACTGATCGCTGGTGAATTTCCAGCCATTGTTATTATGATTTCCATCAATGCAAGTCTATAAAATAAGAGCCAGTTTTGTTGTCCAGATGATAAATGTCAATGAGGGCATACATCTTCCACTCACTGAAACACACACACACACACACACACACACACGTTTAGGCTGAGGCTCAGGACACAAGTGACTTATTGCAGTCAGATGATAGATCAGCGTCTGGTCAGTGATGGTCAGGTAAACTCTGATGGAGTCCAGGACAGCCACCTTAACAGAAACCAGGTCTCCTTTACACTTTGGGTACTTTGATTTCCCAAACATTTGTTCCATATATAGAGCTTTAAGTCCATCTAGTGGCCATAATTATGAAATGGCAATTTATGTATTTTTTTTTCCCACAAGATGTCAGCAGAGACTCCCAGTGCATAATCTATAATGTTTCAAATGGTCTTTGCATGCACTGTTAAAACTAAACATTTAGAGGACTAATACAAAAATAAGAAAAAATTACAGCATAAATATAATGTTTACATTTTATCAGAATACATTTATATAAGGTTTGTGGACAAAAGAAACATGGAAGAAGTGCAATCTCTTTCTGCTGTGAACAAATGTTTTGTAAGTAAAATCATCTTAACTCTCCACTAGCAACTTGACATCAAGTTTGTGTGTATTTCTTAAGCTGGGTGCACATGGTATGATGTTATCTACAATTGGGCCATTTGAGACAAATTTTGAGAATCCTTAAAGATTCCTCTGTCCTAATCCACAATCTGTAGTCTTTGAAATGAAATGAAAGGCTACATGACAAGTCTTCACTCATAAGGCCTCTAATTGAATCACCTGATTTTGTAAATGTGACAAATTTTTCATTAACACCAAGTTTGCACTTGTCTAAAATTTTAAATGCTTACATTTACAAAATGAGGCTGCAATATCAGAAATAATGAATAAAGTAATGGTTCATGTCAAATACAAACATTAATTAAAAGAAAATGTTTAATTAATACAAAAAAAACATAAAGCATTATTTAATTTAGTGTTATACATATGTTATCATATTCATATGGTTTGTTTTATAATGTCACAAATCATAATCTTACTGCATTTTACACGATTCTTTGAATAAGTGTACTCAAAAACATTTTCACGTGTGTCCTGCAAAATTACCCACAACCTAATCAGTTTATATATGGGAAAAAAATCTATTTATTCACAAACATCTCACGAAACGACTGTTTGATAAACTATTCTGCAAACTACTTCCTCCCACTGCTGCTTGCTGATGGTTTGGAGAACAATTACTCCGAGTCGCCTCCTGTCGTTTCACAGAATTATACAACGGCGAGCGCATCAAGTTTAAAAGCCTCGTCCGTTTAGGGAGGAGGTTCACGGCTTATTGCCAGGCGAAGGTATAAACAAGGCTTCAACTGCACAAAACGCTTCCACTACGACAGAAATCAGGAGCTATGCAGTGATTCCACTGCTTGCCGCGTCCCGTGTGAAAAGGCCTTTAAGTCAAAAGTGTAGGCCTACTTGTCTGCGTTCCACTCTGCACCAAGCACATCACTTTCTATTTCTCATTCATTCATGCTTCTTTTTCCACTCCAACGTTCCAATAATTCCTGCCCACTAAAAGCTGCACGGATATATTCGCTTACCTCGATAGGCCTATGTAAACGATCAATCAATTCACACTTTATATCATTGCCACGATATGTATTGTCATATCACCCAGGCTTAGGATAGGACAATATTTGGCTGAGATACAACTATTTGAAAATCTGGAATCTGAGGGTGCAAAAAAATCTAAATATTGAGAAAATCGCCTTTAAATTTGTCCAAATGAAGTTCTTAGCAATGCATATTACTAATCAAAAATCAAGTTTTAATATATTTACAGTAGGAAATTTACCAAATATCTTCAGGGAACATGATCTTTACTTAATATCCTAATGATTTTTGGCATAAAAGAGAAATGGATCATTTTGACCCATACAATGTATTTTTGGCTATTGCTACAAATATCCCCCGCGACTTAAGACTGTGTTTGTGGTCCAGGGTCACATTTGTAAACTTATGTAGGTATGCAGAAACATTCTTGCTTAACCATAGAGAAGCTCTCTGAGGCCTTCATATCCATTCAGAATTAAAAAGTGAATTAATACTGCAATACTGCAAAACTGTTGGATGGGAAAACAAAGTCCCTTTTGAGAAAAGTCACCTAGTGATAATTTTAGACATCTGCTTGAACAGGTTAATCCTGAAGTCTCAAAAACTGAAATCACATTTAAATGACATTTCAAATCAGAAATAAAATATGACATGAACTGAACACTTAAATAATGTTGCTTCTTTGTTCAAATAGCTTTAAATATATATTTCGGGCTGGAGAAGCCAATGCGCATGTGCAGACCTAAGCGTGGCTCTCAGAACTGCTCAGAACAATGACTGTTTCTATGGCAACTGCAACTTCTAAAGGCAGCTGCAGCGACGCGATAACTTTTATTCAGAAGGTGCATGGGCTTATTAGCCATGCTTCATATTGCAACTTAGATATATGGGTACGGTTAAAAGGTATGAGAAAGAATATCAATGAGCTTTTAAAAGCAGCAATGGAATGCACAACCCAAAAGGAAATCATGAAATAGGCTGCTGTCAAACAGTACCTGTTCTGGCAGGTAGGTGTCTGAAAATCTGCAGCGATTTATAAACGCCATTTATTGGTTCTCTCCACAAATAAAATATCCATCCAGTTTATGAAACCTTTTGAGTTTTAAAAACTAAACAAATGCTATTTTCTTGAAACTACATAAAACGTCTCGGGTTACGCATGTAACCATGGTTCCCCGAGAGGGAACGAGATGCACCGTCCTCTAGCGGACACTATGGGGAATGCTGCCAGCATGACTGGTGTCTGAAGCATGTGTGAAAACACGCCAATCCTATTGGTCCACGTTGCCTGTGACATCATAATCAGTGGGTACCTGGAAGTATAAAAGGGCACCTGCTGAATACGTCACCAACTTAGTTGTCTGAAGGAGACGTAAATAGGCAGGCCAAAGGCATGGCGAGGGGACACAGTGTCTCGCTCCCACTCGGTGAACCATGGTTACATGCGTAATCCGAGACGTTCCCCTTCTAGGGAACGTGCGCTGTGTCCTCTAGCGGACACTATTAAGGACGAAATGCCAACTATGCCATGCCGAGGCGCATGCTTGTCCACCTGGTGAGAGAGGGGAGATAGCACTGTCTAGGCAAGGGCTCAAGGAGGCCGCTACTTAAAAACCCTAAGCAGGGGAGCAATCATTGAGCTAGCACATAGCTATGTACCTAAGAAGGGGCTACCAGAAGGGGGACCAACTGAAACTGCCCAGACCACAGAGAGAGGGTTGTCTAATTACAACCCTAAGAGGGGAGACAGCACTGGCAGACCTCTACTTAAAACCCTAGACAGGGAGAAATCATTGAGCTGGCGCATAGCTATCCTCCTACCGTAGGCTCTAGGAAAGGGGACCGTTGCAATTGCCAAGACCACCAGCAGTGGGCTGTCTACTTAAAAACCCTATAAGCAAAGACAGCACTGTATAGGCAAGGGCTCAAGGAGACCACTACTTAGAAACCCTAAGCAGGGGAGCAATCACCAAGCTAGCACATAGCTATCCTCAATAGCTATGTTTTTCAGGACGAGCTTACACAACTAGCAATCAATACTGTATTAAGTAGCCCGTCCATCCATAACAATGGCTGGAATATAACCATCCTCAGATGACTATACTATGCAGGTCCCCAATCAGTGTAGTCCCATAGAGGCTAGCAACCACCATGTTATTGACCAGAAGCTCACAAGAGGGAGATCCGGACCATCAGTAAATGATTCGCTGAAGAGCAAACACAAACATCATTAGTCCAAGATCAAAGCCTGATGTAAGCAGTGGCCATAACACTAAATGGCTGGACACAGCTATCCTCGAATAGCAGTTCCCTCAGATAAGGCCGAAGACTGCTCAGTCCATGGAAGTGGGCATCTACTTAAACCCAAACAGGGGAGACAGTACAGTCTAAGGGGCTCAAGGAGACCACTACTTAAAAACCCTAACAAGGGAAGCAGTCTCAGAGCTGGAACACAGCTATCTTCGAATAGCAGATTCCTAGACAAAGACTTCAGCGCTTATTTGAGAGAGCTTGTGCCAAGGGTAACCCAACCTAGTCATAAAAGCCAGGCTAGAACAGATGCCCTCAGACCTCTATATTCCAGAGCAAAGTAAGTTTGTGCTGGAGCATAATTATCCTCAGACAGCTACACTCTGAGCAGGGGATGTTCACTTAAAGCCCTGAAGAGGTGGAACAGCCTACTCAGCCCAAACTTAATAAGCGGGATTCAGAGGGACAGCCTAATTAAAAATACCCTGAAGCCTGGGGAGGCAGCCCACTCCTAAACCCATCCGGCTTAACACAGGAAGGAACATTCCCCATAACCACTCTCACTGAAACACCCTTGGAGAGAAAGCTCGCAAGCATCTCTCCACAGACCATTTAAATATATCCAAGCCCAGTGAGACTCTCCACACACAATAATATGCATATTAGAGAGGCACAGCCGAGTTGAATATAGCCCTGCCCACAATCTCACAAGATCGGGGCTGAAACGACTCCATTCTCACACTTCATCGTCACAACAACCAAAATACTGTCTGCTGCATCTGACAACCTGTTAGAACTGAGATAAACTGTGCCGCAGCGGAGACCCAAACGCTTTGGCCCGCATCCCTCAGGAATAGGAACAAACGTGAGCGGAACCTAGACATTATGACTCATCACAATCAGCGCATAGCACTGAATGCGCGTGCTCTTCGCCAAGACAACAACGCAAAATCAGAATATGCCCTCGAGTGTTAGGCTGATTATACACGGGGCAACTTTTTGAGCAATTTTGCCAGGCAACTTTTTTTGAGCAATGTTGCTTTGGCACTTTCCCATTGAGAATGGATAACACATTTCTATCTGTATACTTTAGATTGGTCGTGGGCCCTGTGTCGCACCTGGTTGCCCGTTGACGGCAACATTAGCAAAGTTGCCCGGCAACATGCTCAAATTGCCTCGTGTAATCATCAGCCTTATAATGTCACACGCACGGAGTCACACGTTCCCTTAAGACCTGCTCGACTCAGTATAGAGCCTGTATCTTGCGGGATTCCATATCCCTAAAAAAAGGGGGAGCGTCTGGAATCCCGCCAAGCGGTCTAGCTTGCGCAAGACTTCAAAATTCCATGATACCCTTCTCAAACTTTTCTACAAGCTCAACCTGCTAACCCCACAATCTGAGTCATCACCGTGCCTCAGCAGCAGCGGGACCCGAACCACGAGACGCAGACGCTTGTCCCTCACCTCTCGAGAAGAGGGACAAACACGAACAGAGCTTTCTCATTGGAAATACCCACAATGAGCGCATTCAGAGCCCTCGAGCACCGAACGTGCAAGCTCCTAACCAAGACATGTGACACATAGATCGTGTGTGTTCTCAAGTGCCCTTGGGCATGAAGGCACACACTTTCTACACCGCACACCTACCTTGGTCTTTCACACGCACTTCAAACAAACTGCTAAAGACAACAAAAGTTGGTGACGTATTCAGCAAGTGCCCTTTATACTTTCGGGTACCTGCCTATAACGTCACGGGCCACGTGGACCAATAGGATTATCATTTTTTTCACACGCACTTCAGACACGGTCATGCTAGCAGCATTCCCCATAGTGTCCGCTAGAGGACACAGTGCGAGTTCCCTCGAAGTGAACCCATGTCAGACCAACCAATTACCCCACTGTGCCTAACGTTTTAAAAAACTTTCATTTAACAGCATTTCACATTCCTGAACTACTCCTCCTCCTCTGCCAAGTTCTCTGTCTCTTCTAACTATATTATATCCTTTTATAATAAAATCTAATTGTGGTTTTAACCATGTCTCCTGTATACATATTACATTAGGTTTTTCTACTAAATCATCAATATACTTCTTAAACTATTGACCGTTCGCAATTAGACTCCTTGCATTCCACTGTAGAATGATCAGCACCATTAAGATGAACCAGCCCATGTCTGAGAGGATTGTGTCTCTTCAGTGAGGATGTTTCTAGCTGTTTCCCAGAGCAGCCCTTTCACATCTAGAGACTTCTCTGCTGATCTGACAATTATTTTGATCCTTTCATTCAGGCTTTTTGTCTGTGCTGAACAATTTATTATCTCTGCCATAAACGGTACAAAATAATTTTTATATACAATCAGAGTTTCCTCTTTCAATTTATTAAATTTTTGACGCTTATCTATGTTTTTGTTCCTAATTTCAGTTTGTTTAGCCATTGTCACAATTCCTGAAACCTTTGCTGCCTCTGCATGACTGATTCCCTGAACAACCTTGACTCATTGCACTTCAGCCTGCCTCTTGCTAACTTCACATCCTCGGTGAGCTGAACTATGTTCCCCTCCACGACTTCAGCTTTGCACCCTCTTCACATTTGCCATACTTGTGTTCACCACTACTTATCTATTAAAATATCTAATTGGTGAGGGTATGTATAGCCTCATTTATATCCATTGCAGATGTTTTTCGGGAGTATCCCCTCATCAAGAGAGATCATAACTGATCACATGTACTTCT
Source organism: Sinocyclocheilus anophthalmus (assembly GCA_018155175.1). Taxonomy (NCBI): domain Eukaryota; kingdom Metazoa; phylum Chordata; class Actinopteri; order Cypriniformes; family Cyprinidae; genus Sinocyclocheilus; species Sinocyclocheilus anophthalmus. Next base: position 152,061 of record JADLZN010006781.1, read on the forward strand.
GTTCCTGTTCCTTTTTAGATATTTGACTTCACTTACATTTGCATTTGTTATTTCCTTTCACATCTGTCTACACATCCCTGTGACAACAATTTTTTACCTTTAGACATCGAGCATTCTACTTTCTTTCCATTTATTTTGATCATTCTGATTACTTTCATTTGCTGTTTTTCATCCTTACATATAATCAGCAATGATCCATTTCTTAGTATTTTAGCACTCTTTATCACACAAATTTCCTTCCCTGATAGCACAGACTCTAATTGACGTCTGCATTTACATCTGTTAGATGTATAGTTTTTAGTAATTCTGCTCATCCCCCCCCTTTTGTCAAATACTCTATAGACGTTTCTATCAGATGTCATATAACGGTTAGAAGATGTCTTTTAAGCGTTTTATGATTTAGAAATTTATGTTAAACTGACGTATGAACGATGGTCCGATCATATGTTTGTACACAGCAGATGCTTTCCAAATGAAGCACTCTTTAACAGACGGCTTGCAGATTGTAAGTGTGCTATCTGGGTTATTTATTTAGTTTGTTCGCTGTATTGGATTCATACCACCAAACGAATCCACAAGTTTTGCAAATACCTTATACTCCTCTCTATATTCTCTGTTTACTCTACAGCTGATCCCCTGTCGGAATTACTTTCGTCTGACTTATTTTTTCATTTATTTTTCCTAACCATATCCCATTTTTCATAATTCCCGCCACCTAATTCCATCTCTCCTAATGCATTTCCTGATCCATCACTTCCCTCTACATTCTCCTGTTCATTGACATTCCAGTTGTTGCCAACCGCCTTGACATCCAATCGTCTTGACATCCGAGCATCCACCCCAGCCCTCCCAGGGTTACGTCTTCTGTCCGCCATGCTCTTCACGAGTTCTCGTGATAAGTGATGTTGAGAACGTGATATTGTTATCGAATTGATTTAACTTTTTTTTTTTAAGTTGAGGTGGCAAATACTCTAGTTCTGTCAACTTACAAACTAGTTGAGACAGTGAAAACTTAATGTTAAGTTGAATGAACAAATTCAGAAACAAGTTGTCAACTAAGAAAAAATCAATTGAAACAACTAAACTGCAAAATAATTTTTTACAGTGTGAATGACTTACATTTTAGACACAATGCCAGTCTGTTTTGCTTTGCCGTAGAAAATAATTTCGAACAAATCTACAGAAAAACCATTGCAATGACAAGCAGCACAGCAGTTGTTTTTTCCAGAATGAATCAGAGTTTTGAGCAAATCGGCTGAATCAATTATTCAAATTATTCACTCATGAAAACACTAATCATCCTAGGTAAGGAACAGATCCAGTTATATTTACACTAGAGCTTTCTTACCAACAGAGTTCAATAGAATTTGCAACCATGGTTGGCTACCTATGCTTTTGGGAAATTTGTCCCAGATCGGATCATCACCCAATCAGAAAACAGTGTGTTTACATCAAACTAGCTGAACCAACAATTCCTGACTGGTGAGTGATTCACTCTTTTTTTTAAGGAATCTGTCAAATATGTTAGCAAGATGGTCTAAATCAGTTCACGATAATTCAGCATAGACAGTTCATGTACAGTACACAGCAAAAGTGTCAAAACTATAATGAGATACTAACAAAGTACAAAAACGCTTTTCAGTCCATTGAACAGTACCTTGCTTCCTATTATTTGCCATGTGTTTTGAAGTGTTACGCCTAGTGATGTGACATTTGAACAGAGGCGTCATAGAGCTTGTGTGGAGAATAAATGGGCATGCCAGAATTAAGCCTCGATTGAAGGCTTGTGTTATTAACCTAGAAATCATGTGACCAATGACAAAGAGAGTGAGAGAGAGAAAATAAATGGAGCAAGACATAAAAGAAATGGTAGGCGCGAATGACAGGCTTACAGACTAACCGAACTTAGCAGCTAGCGGTTTAGATAAGATTAGGTTTAGATAAGATTAGGTTTAGATAAAAAAACAAACAATGTCAAATTAGCTTGATAGATAATATTAGAAATATGATGAGAATAAAGTTATATTTTTGCAGTTTAAGCAACAGAGAGTGGTAGTACGATAGAGATTCCAGCAGAAAAACAAAGCTATACAGTCGCAAACCACTCAGCAACATGGCAGACAGGAACCGGAAACCGGAAAATACTACCGCTAGATTGTATTTTAGAACTGAGATCCGATCGCAATGCATCACAATGCAATGAAGCAGGACACGCAGATCAAGTAACATTTAGATGAGAAACGCAATTACACTTGTCGTGTACACGGACACAGGTCACAACTTAATACCAAGTGTAAACATGGCTAGTCTGTCTAAAACAAGCAACACACAGACAACCGGAGCGATATAAACAGCCCAAATGTCGGACTGTAATATCAGAACTTTAAGAGAGATGGTCAGCTAATCTTATTTGAGGACCAGAACTGTTGTGTAAACTAAAATAATATTTATCACTCATTGGGATGCGTGATCCTGGTTTAGGCCCAGCATTGCCACAGTCCCCAGCTGACCAATAGCATGTGAAAACACCACAGGAATAGATTAGAGTGATATACTACACCACAGTCAGATGGTACACCCATAGAGGCACTGGACCACAAAGAGATTAGGATAATAAGTCCAAAGCCAAGAAAAGCCTTTCAAGAGAGAAGGTATAAGATTGCATCCTGCTATCAGGTTTGCTCCGGTTCGCCCTGGATGACACTGTGAAAGGTGTCAGTCTGTAGACCAAGTTACACGCTCATTTATATTTACTGTATCCTCATTTCTGTAACCTCATTTTTTGGAAGCAACTATTACAAAACTTTTGCTCTATGCAAAAATATAGATTGATTTTAAGAACCTTTTGCATTTATTGAATTACAATTTAAGTCACCCAAAAAAATTCCCATTTTACCAACTGACAAACAAGATTTGTGCCAGCTTTAACAACATTCAATTTAGACATTGTTAAGGCCTGTTGTCTTTCTAAAAATATATATTTTTCAAATTCCATATATTCTTTAAATTCTGCAAATGTAAATGAAAGGAGCATAGGTAAACCCACATGCCCATAGGAAAGAAAAATCAAAAGTGAGATCTCTTTAACATCTCAAATATTTATCCTAGACAGAAATTAGTTTACTTTAAGATCGAATGGAGATTTTTGCTTGAGTCTCCAGCTTCTCAAACTTGTCTCCTGAGACAAAAACTCTAACAATCTCACAACGATCTACTTTAAAGCTTTAAAAGAGATCTCAACAAAATAACACACTGTGCTCAGATATTTCTCCTTAGCTAAAGACTCTGGATCTCTCTCTCACATTATCTCTTTAACAAGCATTTAGAAAAGATCTCAAGAACATCACACACTGCTAAGTTTTTTCTCCTACACTAAAGACTCGGGAGCTCTCACATTAGTCTCCTTTGTCTCATTTGTCTCTCAACAACTTTACAAAGTGTGCAAATGTCAAATGTCTCAATATGAGCTCAAACATTTCTACCATACAATATGTATTCATAATCAAGACGGTGTCCTATCAGCCATTTACATTTTGCTTTTAGTAAAGAAAGCCCCGGGTTTACTTATGTCTGTAAATCAGTTTTGATTAAGGCATCCGCTACATTACTGTTTCCAACAACAAATTATGTGCCTAAGTACATAAACATTGTCTTATAAAAGTAACATTATCCTTATTTCTGCACGATTTCTCTTAAACTCTGAACTTATGTGTTTTCCCCCTTTATTTAGAGCTTTTCAAGTACTTGACTTGGTGCACACTTTCTAAAGTTGAGATATTTTATAAAGGAGACAAATATGAGACCCCCAGAGTCTTCAGCTTAAGAGAAACCTGAGCACAATGTGTGATGTTATTGAGATCGCTTCAAAACTTTTGAAGATACCAATGTGAGAGATCCATAGTGTCTCTTAGCTAATGGATAAAACTCTGAGCACATTTGTGATTATAGGATGTCTCTTCAAAGCTTTAAAGAGACAAATGTGGAGGTTGCTAAGTTTTTCGTCTCAGGAGACAGTTTTGAGAAGTCAGGGGAGACCTCCCCAAACGTCATTCCCCTCCATCTAAAGTGTAACGTTCATTTCTTGGAGCAGAACTGTTTGGGATGTTTTTATAGATATTTTCGTCGCTCCCTCTCTTATAGTATACTCTTTTATTTTTTTTCTCCCCTCTGGTTAGCTTCAGTGTCGTTTATCAACACCATTTTAATCAAACACAATACATGCATTGTCATATTTGAAGTTGTTTTGTGTAGACAGTGTTTTATTGCACAATAACAGAGGAAAGCATTATCTATATTTACATGCATGCATAAATCGGTTGTACAACAAACGTTTTCCCTGCCCTTTTAAAAAAAAAAAACACTGGTACACTAGCAGACCCGGCTCCACAATCACTTTCTACTTTTGGTGTTCTCTCGCTCTCTCCTCCTCCTTCTCTCTCCTCGATCATGGTCTCCCTTCTTTGCCTCTCATCGCGCTCTCTCTATATCATATATATATTTAAATAAGCCTGTCCATTGCTATTGCGCCAAGATCCTCCCTTATAATCACTCTCGTTAGTTCATCGTGACCTCACAAGTTTACATTATAATCAACTGAATTCCTCGATGCTGCCCATGAAAGGCTCTTATTTAACCGCGTCTACACTTTGTTGTAATGAAAATGAGTCGCTTTGTGCTCGACCACCTCTCACACTCTCCGAAAAAGCCACGATTTTTGAGCGTTGGTGGATTCAACTTGAAAGCCGCTGACTTGTCCTGTTGTGTTCAAGAATCAACAGATATGTCTGTGATTGGCTACATTGCCCAACGCTGCACAAAAACATGATCTTCCATAGTCGCAAACCATAACGGCACTGCATGGTTGACCACATTCCTCTGCCCACTCTAGACCTGCTACCTTGCATTGCCAGCGTTAACTGAGGTTGGCTATTGATTCAGTTTGAGTCTCTCTAGCGTCTTGGGAAATGTTGCTGTATATACAATGCTCATTGCCTTGGGAGGTCACATATTCCGCAATGAATCTCTTAATTAACTACAGAATCTATAACCCTTGCAAGTCTGCATGTTAATACTATTTTATATTGAAGACACCTGCTCTTACAACAATCCTTCACGTGCAGAGCGAACCTGTTTATCTAAAGGGTATTTCATAAAGAAACTGTAACCCATTCTGTGACTACAACCGTTCGTTTCACTACAGGTTCTTTGTGGCGAAAGAAGTTCTTCAGCTTATAAAAAGGTAAGAAAGAGATGGTTTTTAAAGAACCTTTGACTGAATGGTTATTTGTGGAACCAAAAATTGGTTCTTCTATGGCATCGCTTGAAGGACCTTTTGAAGCACCTTTATTTTGAAGATTGCATAAGATAACTCAGCCCTGATTATCTTAGCATAGCGTAACCGATCAGAAGTCATAGCCTTGTGGACAGCCATCACGTAAGACACACTGCCCCTCAGACACATGGTTTGAGTCCCCAGCTACAGGTACTTCCTGCCTCCTGTTCCAATCCTACACCTTCCACTTGTTTCCTGTCCTCTACCCTACTGTCCTGACCATTAACGTGACACCCCCAATTTACTCAAGAAAACAAGTTTTAACGTGTCTTGAAAAGATACGCAAGACAATAAAGATATCTCCCTGTTCCTCACAGTCCTCTCTCAGAAGTTCTCATGCTCAGTTTTGTCTACTTTTATTTCTCCTACTTTTGAGAACATCTAGACATATAGAGAATCACTACGTAAGCCCCTCCGAGCTTAGGAAAAGCACCACCGAGCAATACCTTTTTCCTATGTGTGAAACTCTGATGACAGCAAAGCAATCATCAAGTATTACAATAAGTTGCTACAGAGCATTTCAAACCTCTATGTTTTGTTCAGTTTATTCAAGGAACCATGAATATTTCAGTGTATAGAGTGTTTATGTTATGCAACGTGGACAAAATTCAAAAATGCACACAAAAAAGCGAAAAGCTGTGTGTTTTGTAAAAACAAATCCATCATTTGGTTTGTTTAACTTCACACCTGTGGCATCCATTGGCCTAAATACAATACCTTCTCCTATGTTGCTTTCTTCAATGAAAAAGTGTTCTGGTGTGAATCAGGAGAGAAATCTGCACAGATCAAGCAGCGTTTAAACAGCTCTAAACACATATGTGGCTGGATTTTGATGTGAGAGACAACAGCAGATGCACTTTTTCACTGGAGGAATGGATCCTGGTTATTATGGATTATGGACTATTTTGGCCATGCAGCTTTTGTATTCTCCAGATGTTAACTGATGGACTGGAGTGCAGTGGATTACTTGTGATGTTTTTATCAGCTGTTTGGACTCTCATTCTGACGGCACCCATTCACTGCAAATTAAAAATTTTGGGTCAACTGTTCCTTTAAAGCGGAGGTCTTATCTACAAAGTAAAATCGACATACTAAAAACTTATACAAACAAAATGCTGTTGTAGATCATTCAGTCAGTATACAATCATCCTGTTTTATTGGCTAATGATTCAAAAATATCTATCAAGACGATACAAATGATGCATGCTCATTGTGGATGACGCATGCAACACTGATTGGCACCATTTAATAATTTAAGACATTTTACTGATACAGGCAACTTTAGACCTTAAACGTATACCTTACAAACAGCATGTCTTATGCATGAGCTGATTACTTTAGTTTGACTTTTCAAAAGGACTTGCAGGTGTTTTGCTTCATGCACATTTGATCATTTCCAACATGTAAGCAGAACGTATTATTAGGAGTCAGTGAAATGTAGACAGACATTTGTAAATACCTGTAGCGACTGATGCACTTTTTCTCTTCAAGAGTTGGAGTGTTGTTATGGTCTTTGTACGCTTCAATATTTTAGACAATTATTTTGGATCGTCATGAATAAGCATTTGAACCAGTATCACATTTCAGTAAATTAGCATTGTAGATGACCACAGGACACTACTGGGTTACCAAAGCTACATGTAGTCGGAACAAGTCATCATCAATTATTTAAGCCAGAGTCAGTTTTATTTGTTTCCTGACAATTACACACGCTTCTGTTCAAGCATCTCGCAGGTGTTTTGTCTTTAAGATAGTATGATATGATGCAAAATTGTATTTGAATCAATGAGTGATTAGACGTACCGTTTTTCACCCGCTGGACCATTAAACAGGTTAATTTTCTCAATCTGGCAAGGATATTACAGTCAAATGTGAGCAATGAGGTGCAAGATTAAACTTTGTATTTGACCATATTACACTGACTGCTTTGCAGTTGCATGCAAGACCCAGCTCTTGCGTATATATGTTTAAACAATGACATTTTTAATAGAATATTGTACCAAGTGAGAGACACAAGAGGAATGTAAAAATAAAGAAGCAAATCATTCTTGCTTATTTATTTTGAGATTTTGAACATTGTTACAGTGTGATTATACTTTTAAGTACAGAGTAATATTAAATAACATGTACTTACTACAGGGTTTAGATTTTGTTTGTTGCATAATTACTGTTATTATCTAGTAAGTTACAACCCTATTTAAAAGTTTGGAATAATTCATAGATAGATTTTAGTCTCTTCTGTCACCAAGGCCTGCTTTATTTGATCCCAAATAACAGTAAAAATGTAATAGTGGTGAAATTTATTACTAAACAACACATTCTATTGGAATCCTGTTAACGTACTGTAGTTCTGTGTTGCGCAGCTGTATTTTCAGCATCATTCTCCAGTCTTCAGTGTCACATGATACTTCATAAATCATACTAATCATGTTGATTTGCTGCTCAAGAAACATTTTTTGATTATTATCAATGTTGAAAACAGTCGTGCTGCACAATTTTCGATGGGTGGGTGCGTAGAAATTAATACTTTTATTCAACAAGAACTCAATAAATTGCTCAAAAGTGACAGTAAAGACAATGTTACAAAAGATTTATATTTCAAATAACTGCTGTTCTTTGAATTCATCAGAATCCTGGAAATATGTATCACCGTTTCCACAAAATATTAAGCAGCAAAAACTGTTTTCAACATTGAGAATAATAGGAACCATTATTAATAATTAAGCACCAATGATAATTATTAATAACTGAACAGCAGATCAGCATATTATACTGATTACTGAAGATCATGTGACACTGAAGACTAAAAAAATGGCTGCTGAAAATTCAGATTTGACATCACAGAAATACATTACATTTGGCAGTATATTCAAACAGGAAACAATATTATTAATGCATTTACTGTATTTTAATAATGTAACCCATATTATTTTCTTTTTTTGATCAAATAAATGCAGCCTTGATTGACTTCTTTCAAAAACATAAAAAATTCGGAATTATTCTAAACTTTTGACTCGTAGCCGTGACGTGTAACAAGTACACTGCAAAAAAAAAAGCGTCAGTGATTTATTTTTTTTTTCACAGTTTTATTATGTGAATCAGATTTATATTAAGTAATAGCTTATAGAGACTGAGCTTGTATTTGAAGTAAAACGTACCATTTGAAATAAGTCAGCACACTGCACTGCCATTTCCTCCAAATCTTATGGAAACTTTGGACTTTTTGAATGTGTATAATTAGTTTAGCTGTAGCCCATCACTGCTGAGAGGCATTATGCTCACACTCCCTTCAAACTCTCGATACAACCTCGTTGCTCCTGCAGTTTACGTGCTGGTTTTTACCTGCTTTGTTAGTCTGAGGACATCTAGAGTAGTAGCTCTCTCATCAGGAGCTAGTTCTAGTTACCACTGTCTCGGGTTCAGCACTCATACACTATTCATGGCCATATCACATCTCTCCTGCCCATATTCAGGATTAGACCAAACCAGACTCTTTTTGAGTGACTTTTGTGACCTCTCTGTCAATAATGAGTTTGTAAACTATTCATTTTAAAGACATCTTGATATTGGAATCGGTTTGTCTTTCCTGCAAACTCCTAGATGTGATTCAGGAAAGCAGCTGCACTGTACGGTAAGCTTTCAGGATTTCATCAGACTTTGCATACGAGTCTTTTGTTTGCTTTGTGTGTCATGGAAAACCAAATATTGCAATATTGATGTATATTAATTGTGTATTAATGAAAACATTAAACATAATCAGAAATGTATCAGGATGTTCAAAATTCACTATTTTGTGGAATTTTTTGAGGATGTTTTAGTAAAATAAGTTACTTTTATCCAAAAATATCTTGCAATGGAAATATTTTCATCATAAAACCTTAATAAATAATTGCTGTTTATGAAAGAAAAACTACCAGAAACTAGTAAAAACTGTTGGTTGGTCTGCACAGAAATCATTAGCTCTGTTTTGATTGCATCAGTTAGCTCTAAGCATACATAATTCTCAGACTTGAATATGCTTTCTTTCTTTCTTTTTATTTCTCTCTTATGCTTATTTAAAGGTAATCTGTCAGTTGTAGATGCACCTGTCTGTTTAGATAATCATGCTGCTTATGCAAATTAATTCAGTGCTAAATAAATTCTTCATGTATCTGCTAATTATTGATGGGTTAGGGTAATAAACTTCAGTTAATTAATAAAGGCGAATTGCTTTTGGATTCCTGGCTGATTGAAATGGAGTTACACAGCCATTACCGTTACATTTAAATTGAGAGATTTTTAACATTTCTTTTTCATTTCCATTTTCAAAAACATTCATATACCAAGAGGATAAATCAAATTCCTAACAATGAAGCGTAGCAAGCATCGAGCCTCCAAGGATGATGGCAAAGGTCAAGGTGAACGATTTTATTAATTGTGTGGAAATTTGTACATTATTAGTTCAGTTTTGTTTATAGTGAATAACTCATATATTTCAATAATTATGTCATATTATATGATAATACATTTAATATATGATATAAAACATTTTATGTGAATGTAGCCTTTATTTATTGCAAACAACTTGTTTATTGAAAATATATATATATACATAATGAATGTCCATAATGTTCATAATGACATCTCATCATATTTGACTTGTTAAGATGAGCCGGCCATCCTAGAGACGGAGGATATGAGGATGCCAGACCCGGACACCATCTCACTCGCGTCAGTCACTGCCGTCACAACCAATGTCTCCAATAAGAGGTGACCAGAAATTATTCCAGTCACATGATTCCAAATCAGATTTGATATGCTGTATTACATTTATGTTGTGTTAAATATTGACTTAAATGCCAATATTCCATATTCTAACATTGTATGTTGATCAACTTCTACTTTGTTTTCCCATCCAAAAATGTCGTAATTATTTTAGATCAAAGCCTGACATCAAGATTGAGCCTAGTGCTGGAAGACCAGTTGATTTCCAAGTATGTAGAACGGCAAATTGTCATTGATGACAGAAAGAGACTTTTTTGTAAAGAACAAAAAAGCTACACATTTCACACAAAGTTGTTTAAAACAGTAGAAGTAGTGTTGAAAATGAAGACGGTCAGTATTGTGTTTGTGGTTAGTGGAACATGTTGATAGTTAAAGTGAAGAGCTACAGCTGTGGATCTTCTGCTTAGGACACCGGTGTGAACTTCATACACAAAAAATCACAAAACATCTGCTGATTCAAAAACAATGGTAAAGAAAAGTGGTATTAGTGAAGAGACTAGATCTTACAGCATTTGAGACATACAGATATATTAACCCTATAGTTTTGTATCATACAGACATTTGTGAATACCGTCCAGATACAGTACCACGTATTTGTGTGTAATACCCCACTTTCCAGGTCAGTGTCACTGTGATTGAGGCCAGACAGCTGGTGGGTCTGAACATGGATCCAGTGGTGTGTGTAGAAATTGGTGATGAAAAAAAATACACCTCAATGAAGGAGTCAACCAACTGCCCTTACTACAATGAGGTATGTTCCTTTTTAATTTAGGATTGCAGTATTGTCCCTTTGCAAAATAATGAGACAAATAACTGAGCTCAAAAAATAATCACATCAAACCAATCGTTCATCTTAAAGGAACTGTTCAACCGAATATGAAAATGAAAATTCTTCATCAGGTTTCGAGAAATGTAGCACTGCATCAGTGTCTCAGCAATGGATGCTCTGCAGTGAATGGGTGCCGTCAGAATGAGAGTCCAACCCAGCTGATAAAAACATCACAATAATCCACAAGTAATCCACACCACTCCAGTCCATCAGTTACCATCTGGAGAAGACAAAAGCTGTAACAAATCCATCAAGACGTTTTTACCTTCACATCATTTATTCAGTCTAAAATAAGAGTCTATAATCCATAATCACATTTCCTCCAGTGAGTCGGTGTTCTGGTGTGAATCAGGAGAGAAATCTGCACAGATCAAGCAGCGTTTAAACAGCTCTAAACACATATGTGGCTGGATTTTGATGTGAGAGACAACAGAAGATGCACTTTTTCACTGGAGGAAGTGTTATTATGGATTATGGACTCGGATTTTAGCCGGAAGCAACCGTTTGAAAAAGGTCTTGATGGATTTGTTTCTAACAGCTTTTGTCTTCTCCAGATGTTAACTGATGGACTGAAGTGGTGTGGATGATTGTGGATTATTGTGGATGTTTTTATCAGCTGTTTGACTCTCATTCTGACAGAACCCATTCACTGCAGAGCATCCATTGCTGAGACAGTAGGCGCGTTTCCATTACCCTTCAAATTGCGCAAATAGAAATTGAAAATTGAAAATACGCCTAATGGAAATGCGTAAATTTCGCAAAAACACCCAAATATCGCAAAAAGGTTTTTACGCTCGCACGAGGTGGTTTTTCAGGCAATTCGAAAAAAGGAATATATCACAAAACTGCAATGGAAACAGTTTTTTCGCATTTACAGGTCACATGGCATATGTAAAATCATATGATCATTCTTCAACGTACTAATACAGGGTCCTCAAATCCTGGCCCCACGGGATCACTTTCCTGCAGAGTGTTTTTTTTAGCCTAACCCTAACCAAACACACATGAGCTGCTAATCATGTCTTCAGGATCATTCCATAATCACAGGTAGGTGAGTTTGATCAGGGTTGGAGCTAAACTCTGCAGCGCATTGGCCCTCCAGAGCAAGATTTGAGGAACCCTGTACTATACCTCCAGAAACACATCATAAGTTTCCGCTCTCCATATAAGTTGCTTCCCTACATTAATGCTTAGAACAATTTACCCCGCACACGCTGCGTGCAGTGTGGCTCGATACGTCACTGAGCGATTGTGCGGCCACGAGCTTGTTTATTCCAGCCTCGCCACGCACGTTTCTGAAGCGGCTCGCTGTGCTGCTTCTGGAAAGATACACGCTTACGCCTCCTTTGAATAAATATAGCCAAAATCCCACCAAAATCCGCTGCCATGACTTATTGCGAGAGGCAAAAGGTTACGTTTTAGTCGCATAACATTGGTTAATGGAAACGCCATTTTGCAATACTTTTTTATCGACATTTATAAAATATCGCCAAAGTTTTGCACAAATCTGTAATGGAAACGCGCCTAGTGATGCAATGCTACATTTCTCCAAATCTAACGAAGAAATCTTGGACGGCCTGAGGGTGAACACATTTTCAGCAAATGTTCATGTTTTGGGTGAACTACTCCTTTAATATTGCTAATTTAATGTTTTCATAAACGTTTCACTTTTTTTAGTACTTCGTTTTTGACTTCCACGTTCCTCCTGATGTCATGTTTGACAAGATCCTGAAAGTGTCAGTAAGTAGCATCAAATATCAATTTTAAATGGACTTTCGGCTTTAAGCTTTGTTTTAAACGGTTTTAAAATAATGTGTCGATACAGGTTATCCACTCTAAGAATCTTTTGCGAAGTGGCACGCTGGTCGGGAGCTTCAAGCTTGACGTGGGCACAGTTTATACACAACCTGGTAACTGGTATTATCATGCTTCTCTATCCACCTTACTTTAAAACACAGAAGTAAGCTATTTTCTGTGAATGTGCAAGACGTACGCTTCATTAGCCACCATAGATAAATAACTAGAAAAATATTTGAGCTACAAATCAGTGTGTTTATGACTGATAATAATACCTGTTTGCAATATAAAACAGCATAATGGATTGTTTTTGTACTGGTAAAAGAAATAGAAACAACCGACACCGGAAGCCTGTGCCGCTCTTTTGTTAAAAATAAGGTGGATAAAGCTCTGTTTCTAGACTAGACTAGAGAGTTTTTCTTTACATTTACAGAACATCAGTTCTTCCACAAATGGGCCACTTTATGTGACCCCGATGACATCACTGCTGGATGCAAAGGCTATGTCAAGTGTGACGTTGCAGTTGTTAAAAAGGGCGACACTCTGAAAACTCCACACAAAACAAATGAAACAGATGAGGATGACATTGAGGGGTAAAAAACAAAAACCCTTCCTACATCGTTACATGTGTTATTTGCAAAGGGAAGCATCACTGTTACTATTCCTTACCTTGAACAAAAACTCTAAACTCAAGTGTTCCCAGCATATTTTGACAGCCCTATGAAATAAATATTTACTTGTAGTTGTAGTATTTAATTCAAATGTGACATCTGAAATTCTAGTATTTTACCAGCCAGATAATTCCATCCAACAATATATGGATTATTTAAAGGCGGTTCTATATGCAGAAACCCATCTCTCTTTTTTATTGATTTCGTTGTTGTTCCAGTAATCTTCTGTTGCCGGAAGACGTCCCAGCTGAGCGTCAATGGGCAAAATTCTACGTGAAAATCTACCGAGCCGAGGGGTTGCCCAAAATGAACACCAGCATTATGGCAAACGTCAAAAAAGCCTTCATTGGAGAAAATAAGGACTTGGTTGATCCGTATGTCCAGGTGCAATTTGCAGGACAGAAGGTGGGCAGAAATCTCACTAATGGTCATTTAGTAACATTTGAAAATATAACAGAGCTTAATGATGGAAAATAAATGTAATCATTAAACAAAACACATTTTACACAATATTCAAAGTTCACTGAATAACATTTTAAAATGAAGTCTCTGGAATGACCAGTTCGGTTAAAAACCATGAAATCGCTGGTGAACACGGTTTCATTTCTTGTGTTGATGCATTTCCTGTTGAAACAGGAAGTTTGAGTCATTAAGTGGGACATTTGGAAGACCTCGTCCAGTCTTATTTTATAGTTTACATCACAGATATGAACCATTATTTACTACTTGCTAGACAATTTATTACAACAACAAAAAAAAGTAATGCATTTGAACTACTTGCAAATAATATAATTTTTTGAATACACATTCACTCTAAATCATATGCTGAAAATGTTTGTTGTCTCATAACATTAAATTACAAATAAGATGAATTACTATTATATATTTTCAATTCAGAATGGAAATATTTTTGAGTCCATCGAATAACTACAGCCTACATGTAATAAGAGTCCACTGCATGCAAGTTATGGTGAGTTTTATTAAATCCCAAGAGTGAGCAGATAAACAATAAACACAGGCACGGCTTGACGAAACAAGAACATAGACATCACCTATCAACCACGGTAGTTAACAAACACCCACAAGCTTAGACAAGAAAATGGCAACAGAGGGCTATTTATACACAAGATCTACATGACTAAACCAGGAACACCTGAACACTCAAGACCACGAACCAATCAAAAACAGAACTAAGAACCCATGCACCCAATCAACCAATAAGAACATGACACATGAACAAGACCCCAATAGCCTCACACTCCTCCGAGTTGGTGACGGAATATGCACCAAAGCTGGGGCAAGTTCAAGCTCAAACCGGTGCCATTGTTTTGCTACGGTTTCCGGTTTAAACCACATGTTTCCTAAAACGGTGTGCATAAATATAAAACCACGGGCGGAATTAAAGAGAACAGCTCGCACAATGTCAGGCATCAAAATCAATTCACAGTAGAGCCAAGTCTATGTGTGCACATGTTTATTTACATAAAGGCCAAAAGAACTGAAATAATAAGACACACGTAAGAGCTGGAATTCTTTAGTCGTCTAACTATATTTAGTCTTCTGATCCATATCCTTTTCTCAGGAAGGTGTGCTAGACACTGATGCATTTAACATATAAATACTATACATATTTATATATTTTTGCTATTGTATTATGGAGTGACACTTTCATAAACT
>JADLZN010006782.1:0-94960 GCA_018155175.1 Sinocyclocheilus anophthalmus
GGGCTGGTGCTTAGGTTGATGTTGGGGCAGCTGTTCTGAATCTCAGCTACTGGCCTGTAGAGGAGTATGAGGGATTTTAAATGCAACGGGAACTTCCTGTTCCCTCATTATTCACAATAAAAATTTCTACACAATAGAAGCAGAGGTCTATCTTGCGGCAACAGGAGCCAAAATGGGAAATAATGTGAGGAACTGCCGTACCACTGCTGGGGTGATGACAGGTCTGTTAGACAAGATTAATAGGTGAAACCATTATTTAGAGGCAATCTAAATAATGCAATTGTATTATGTCTTAAGAAAGTTTTAATTAAAATCAATATAAAGCTAAATTAACAACAACATATTTAGTCAAAATTAATATTTTAGTCAAAATTATATTATCAGTCTGCTTGATGTGCATCCAAGACTTTTTGCAAAATGCAAATACTCAATTTGTAACACTTACAACTACACAATGCAACTGTAAAATGAAAGTTATGTATTGGAGGAAAACAAACATTAAACAGCACACACATCTAACATTAAATAAAATTGTCTTGTGATTTGGATAGCTTGAGCTGTCCACTTTTCTTGCAGCAAAGTATTTTTCCCCCCAAAAATTTTCAATCAATAATGAAATTTGTTCCTGTGTGTCTAGAATCTAGATACAAACTAAATATGACATTCAGAGATAGTCTGAATTACATTATATATTATGTGAATTATTAAACAAAATTGGTTGTGAAAAATGTTTTTCATGTCAGGGTCATAATGACACAAGGTGCTTGTGCTAAGGGTTGTGTATGTCATGTGAAAGGGCCTTTATTGGAAATGTGACATACTTGAGTGGTGCTGGTAATATGGCCTGGTAATTGTAATGCTGTTGCTGTTGGCTGAGGATCTGGAGATGCAGGAACTGCTGCTGTTGTTGAAGCAGCTGGGCATATGCTGAGTCCATCAGTGCTTCATTGGGTTCGTGCTTCTGGTCAGGCGGGATGTACTGGTGATACTTGAGCTTCTTAATTCGCGGTTTGGGTTCTTTACTCTTCTTGCTTCGGCTCTTTTCACTGGACTGTTTGGGCTGGCTTTGCTGCATGGAAAAAAGCGCAGAAGAACTGAACAAAAGGTGTTACCTGAAATCACACAGCAAACTTACAGATCACAGTCAACACCCTCACACTTTGGCATGATATCACAAGTCTATTTGCTTTGTGATTTCAGGTCATTCCCTCGAACAATTTTATTACATAAAATTTCAAGGGTACTTGGAGAAAAAAACACAAACTAATATTAACCAAACAAAAACATTGTATTAGCTGGGACATGTGCAAAAACATATAATTACCATGGTACGTCATGTGCAAAAAGAACATGGATTCCGTTGTAACCTTCCAAAGAATAGTGTAAGACCAGGGCACTTGTGCAAAAAACATGTATGACAATGATACATTTACAAAAAATATGTAATGCCATGATATTTTGATATATGTACTGAATGCAATGAATTATTACTATACTCAAGTTTCATGGTACAATAATGTTATGGTATTCCAATTATGTAAAAAAAAACATGGTACTGCCATGTAAAAAAAAAAAACATTGTAAAACTATGAAACATGTCCAAAAACATGGTATCACAATGAACCTGTAACAGATCGGCCAGGCTCCACCACCACCCATTCACAACGATCCCTCTCACCTGAGTTCTGAGCATCTGCACCTGTCACCAATCAAGCACCTAATTTCCAGCCTGCATAAAAGCACACACATCAGACACCCTCACTGTCCGGTCTCGAATACACGTAGAGGACTCAATGACTTTGCTACTACTCCCATTTGAATACTTCCTGCATTACTTACATCCTGTGTTCCTCCTAGTGTCTCCTCGTCTCCAAGTGTCTCCTGTTCCACCTAGTTCCCGGATCGCTGAGGTGTGTGTTCCTCCTGCCTATATTCCAGCTCCTGTAAAACCAAAGACCCGGATCATATCCTTCGAACTATTCCCTCACCATCACATCCTCTGAACCCTACCCCAATACTCTCTGTGACCCAATAAACCTATCTTATATATACTAACCTGTTGCGTCAGACCTCTTAGTTACAGAAGACTGGACCAACCACGGACGGCACAGATGAGTAAACCGATCCATTACAGGAGCTCGTAGACTACTACGACGAGTGCTTACGCAATCCACCGGCATCGCCGCATCACTCCACCCTCACCTCATCCATCCCAAAACAGCAATTATTCCGAACATCCGCGCCAGTCAATGGCACGACCGCGCCCTTGGATGGACTTTCAGATGCCTCTCTGCTGCATTATTGAAAGCCATATGTGAAATGCTGGATGCAACAAAAGCACTCATTTATACAAAACCACACTCTCACTCGAGTGGACCAGTGAGAAGACAACTGAAGCCTTTTAGATTTTATCTCTGGTGGCATGCAGAGGTGAGAGTCATGTGACAGGGGTTCATATATGCGGAGTCAATAAGACTGAGCTTATTCTGTGTTTTCAGAATGCATTTGGGTGTGCTAAAATGCAGGTTGGATGTGTTACTTCTTGCAAAGACATTTTTGCGTACAATTACTCTGAAAAAAAAAAACAACAAAAAGTTTTATTTATATTTATTTACTATAGTTATATAATTATTCTAGGTTATATTAGTCTACTGCATGCCAAATGTCTGTGCAGACATGAGCTTAATCACATATAATATCCATTAATGTCAAAATTGAATGCACTAATAGGGTGAGAATCTGACAAAAAGAAATGTCCAGTTCATGTTTCACCCCAAAATCAAAAAAAGGAAATCATAATTAAAAAAAACTCATATTTGAAGTCTATTTTAGAAACAATAAGATTATTTTCATTCGTTTCATTTTCACTTCTTAATGCAGCCACAGTTTTCAGCTGAAAAGAACACTAGTGGCAGTAAAACTCAATGACTTTTATGGCCTCAAAACACTTTTACTGTGCATGATTTGTAAACTAATACATTATGAGGTTTGCATCACCATAACCAGCTTCATATCCATGGCTTTTCTGACATAGTAAACTTGCTCAGTAGCTCACCTGGTACAGACACCACTGCACTTGCGATGTGAAGTGCTCAGGCTTCAGTGAAAAACAAGTCATGATAAAAGAGCTTTAAAGGGTTAGTTCACCCAAAAATGAAAATTACTCCATGATTTACTCACCCTCGAGCCATCCTAGGTGTGTATGACTTTATTCTTTCAGGCGAATCCAGTCGGAGTTATATTTAAAAAAACCGACCTCTTACATCATCCTCCCGGAGCTGCTTCCATGTACAACAGTGAGCGCAAGTTAGAGTAAATTGATTATTACATTTAAAGATGTTATGTTCTTCCAAAAACGCATCGATTCGTAACAGGAGGCCTTGGTTCAGTTTAGGTTTAGGGCAGATTTAGTGTAGGTGTTACATTATTTTCAAACGTGAATGAGCATTAACCTTTTAGTGCCCCTCAAAGGCCAGGTAATTTCTGAACTGCCACAAAATGTACAACAACCAACTTATGTTTTATTATGTATTTTATTATTAAAATACTGCCAGATGTTCATGTTCATCTGTTTCGAACAAAACTGAAAGCACTTTAAAGGGGTCATGACATGAGAAACCAACTTTCCCTTGATCTTTTGACATAGAAGAGGTCTTTGTATGCTTAATACATCCTGCAAGTTTCATAACTTAAAATGTCCTCATCATCAATAAAAAAGCATTTATGTAATAACCCTCAGAAAACAGCTCATTTTGGATCAGAGGGACGAGGTGACATCACCTGGGCACTGTTCGTTTGCATATGACCGCCTCCAGAGCAAGACAACTACGCCTATTTTTGCATCATCGCATCGTTGTCACGCCCACAGGTGTTCAGCTGACGTGCAGCGAGTGGGTCTGAAGAAGTAGCTGTTTACAATAAGATTGCGATGCCAGACAGACGATGTGCCATTCCTGGCTGTGGAAAAACAACATGTTTGTATACGCTGCCGAAGGATCCTGAGCCAGAGAAAAATGGATTCAGATCAAGTCACGTCAGTGCTAATTCAGTACATTTCACAGTTCACTGTTTTGAGAACAAATCGCAGTATGATGCTGGCTTTGCCAAAATACTTTTGCTCAAAGATCAGGCTGTGCCAACTCTTCTGGACCCAACAATGACACCACAAACTGTAAGTAACGTATTTCATGTAAAAACTATTTTTTAATGGATGTTACACTGACCTCTTAAAGGTGGGGTATGTATTTTTTCAAAAACGCTTTAGAAAACTGAGTCAGGCCGAGTACCAAAACAAACTTGTAGCCAATCAGCAATTAATGGCGTGTCTACTCGTGATGTGGAGGAGAGAGCGCTCAGTGCACATGACGGACATTAGCCGAGCCGAGTGACAGAAAGATGGAGATGGCGGATTAAAAAACAAAAGAGGAAAACGTCTGCGGAAACAAAAGAAGGCTTAAGGCAAAAAGTAGGACCCGTGTAAATATCAGATCAGCTTTCCAGCGCTAGAGAGAACTCAAGGAGCGGGAAGGCCTGCGATCGGATGCAAGAGGTTGCTTTGTTTCTTCTCGATAAGTGAGTAACACCGTGTCTACAAGCTAAAGTCTGTCTACACTGTCTACACAAATTTCAAATGATTTTCAAGTTTAAAATCATTTGAAATTTGTGTAAATACATCATGAATAGAACGCAGCAGCAGATTTCTGTCTGGGATTTGTCATGTCGTGCCACGCAGCATCCAGTGTAGACCATAGATATGAATATATATCTATATGGTGTAGACAGCATCACCGATTATAATGAGTTCCATAGTATTTTATCGCGCCGCTCCACTCGGGTCAGACAACGCGGTGTGTAAACATTGGTTGCTTTGTTGCACAGAAACTAATCATTGCTGTACGTATAGTGTGGGGGAGAGGCTATCAAATAGGGGGCAAGACCCTTTTGGGTAAGGGAATGGTGTTTGGGGAATTTTTGGCTACCAGAAATCAGTGAGAACCTACCCCAACCTCTTAAAGGGAAAACACCCCAAAACCGACTGTTTCGGTCAGAGGATGAGAAACAGGGTGGAAAAAGGTCATAAATCACTCAAATTTTAATGTTTTTCATCCAAAAAACATAAGTAATATTATAATTGCACCTCAGGAAACAAAATAAAAAATAAACATGTCATGACCCCTTTAAGGACCACCCATTGGACATTTCAGTGTTGAGAAACATGCAAGAAGCAATGTAACACCATTTTGCAGAAATGTCGCCAGTGGCATGTCTTTCCAATGAGCCTGGGTTGATATTTTAAGTTTTCTAAAGCAATACAATGATTTTCTGTGAGGAACATACTGCAGTGCATTAATGAGAGATGAGAAGTGATGATAGAAATAGTGATATCTGATTTGTGAAAGAACCATTCTTTTTAATCAGATCATTGTAATAAATGGCCTGATCCACTTCACAGAACTGGATTGAATGATTTGTACTTAACTGCATCTCAAGTTTAATCTGGCTACATCTGGCTCAAATATTCAGTAATAACTATTTACCTTTTTTGGGTGAACTAATCCTTGAAATAGTGAAGTAGCCTATATTTGTAAAATACAATTGTAAGTATACAACATAGCAGTATCGCTTGTGCAAAAATGAACAAAAAAAAAAATAATTTTCTAGTTTAATTAAAAAATATTGTGTACAGATTGTATTACAATAATGAGAATTCATTTATTTTACTAAAAATGAGAATGATTTCTTTAATAAGAATGTAGTTCTTGAAAGTTTTGATGAGTTTCAGCCAACATCTCAATGAAAGAAAGATCTTATTTATTGTATTTGGTCTCTCTGTTGGCAAGAGGATGACCAGCAGCACTTGTGAACTGTAGGCTGAGGACATCTGATTGGCTCCCTAAAGTCTTGCCCAGGAGTTCAGCTCATATGCAAGCAGTGCTAGTCTGCTGGCAGAATTGTTTCTGTCGGTCCATGGCATTTGTCTAATCTAATTTGATGTTTTTGTAATAATTCATAACAATAAGTATGGTAGGTTTTAGCACTAAAACTAGCACTCACTGACTTTTACTGACGACCTTCAAATTTGGCCCCCTATGCTTTCAGTGCTGCTAAATATTCCACTTTCAATAAAATTAATGTGAAAACTGGAGGTTAGTGATTCAGAGATGAGCATGCAGGGGAATCTGTGTGTTTCAGACAGTATTACTGGTACAAGCATTCATGATGAGCCATAGTTCTCTCTATATATTTCTCTCATTCTATTATCGGTCTTTCTGACAGGTTGACAAGTCTCACTGGAGAGATTTTGCTGACAAGTTAAGAAAACTGTGACAATGTCCTGTTAAGAGCTGTGAACTTGATCATTCATCACATGCAGTATTTCTGGGTGGCTAAGGACACAAACAAATTTAAACACACAATAGCAAAGGTACACAGACAAGTATATAATGAAACACACATAAAAATACATATAAAGACAAACAGTCCTAATAGATTCCAAAGAAATAGAGACAGAAGACACGGTAACATACCTAGTCTGTCGCAGTGGGATTGGAAGTGAAATACACAGGAAAGGGTCAAAGGTGTTGCTCTGTTTAAGGCAATGAGGGCACGTCAATGATGACCTGAAACACAGAAATGACCATGAGACATTTAATTCTATCTGGAATCTTCCAATGAACTGCATTCTGTGTCAACAATTTTTTTCTTTTGTAAAATGTTTATACACTCCATGGCCAAAAGTTGCAAGTAAAAATATTTCATTTTTACAGTCATTAATGGGCATTAATAAGGAGTTGGCCCTCCCATTGCTACTAAGACAACCCTAACTCTTCTGGAAAGGTTGTGGGCATCTCCTGCCATTGAGACACAAGAGCTAAAGTGAGGTAATGTACTCATGTTGGGTCATGGGGTTTGACTCTCATTTGGCATGCCAATTCATCTTGAAAGTATTTAGTGGGTTTCTGGGATTTGTGCAGGTCTGTCAAGTTCTTCCACACCAGATTCAGGGAATTATTTCTTTATGAATCTCACATTGTGAGACATGTCATGCTGAAACAGAAAGGGTATTAAAAAGTTTGTCTAAGGAGACTGCATGACTGTATGCTTAATTTTATATGTAGCTTTATGTAGCTTAAATTTTCAAAAAACATTCATTTACAGGGTGTTCATGTACATTTGGTCATATAGTTTATGCCTTTAGTAAGATTTTAAATGTGCATATGCTCACATCAAGGAGAGTCTGATTCTCATTCTTACAATTCAACTTAAATTCAACTGCTTTTTGTCATTATGTGAAGGTTTAGGCCAACTGGCTTGACCATGTATTTTCAATATGTTGTTAATGCAGCTACATCATATAATATTTGAACACATTAAAAAAGGCTTCCCTATGGCATATCGTCCTGTATTTTATATGCCACATCATCTTAATCCTAAAACTACAATATTTTATATTTGTCTTAAAATCCCTGATAATTTTGCTTTTCTTGTCTTGAATTAAAGCAACAACAACAAAAAAAATTAAATCCCCCCCCAAAACAATATGTAGTAAGAAGAGATTGGATTCTTTGCATGGATGTACTTTCATTTAATTCTTTGATTATAAATCTACAAAACTTGTTTTCTTAAGATTAGCTCCACACTACACTTGCAATTCACATTCCACGAATTGGCAAGTTGGGGAATTTGTGGTAGACTAATATATTATCTTATTTTTATTATTATTTGTTATATGTTGAATTTGTTTTTAAAAAGATGCTGCCAAGTGTGATATATAACCGTTGCAATGCCCGAAGAAATTTTAGTGTCTAGTGTGACCCTTCTTGCATTTTATTTGATACTGTACATCAAATAACTAAGCTTATGCTTAATTTAGCCAACTATGCTGAATATCTGTCTTACTATCTTACAATCAATTATATTTATCTTGTGATACTGGAAAACAACACAAAAATACAGATTTTTGCCTGAAGAAAAATATTTTTGTTTTTGGAAAGCACAGTTGTTTGGCATGATGTCCACAGTGGGAAGTGTGTGAGCACGTCTGCTTCTGAGCCCGATATAGAGCTTCCCTTCATGACTCAACAGCTGAACACTGGAAATGCATTTGGGTTCTGCAGGTGCAGCGTGTTCACCTGCAGAACAGACGACAGCTCGCAAACCAGGAGAGATGTGCACAGGCTCTCATATTCACAGAGACAGGAAGCTCTGGAATGCATGGATTTCAATATCTCATCGAGAACAAAAAAGCGAGTACAGACAGTGCGATGAAAAATGAACGCGGAAGCAGAGAGGATGATGGGAGTGAGAAATACAGATCGAAGAGACATCTGTGGAATAAATGAAAAAGAAAGTGAGGGAACAGCAGACATAGAATGTGGCTGAGACTGCATCATGTTGGGGTCCAGTTGTCTCTTGTGAATTCGGCAGAGCTGTCATATCAACCAGTGGAGACCCCTAGCAGTAGCAGTGCACACCTTTCACCACAGACACTCAGCAGATGAGTTTTGCACCACATACAAATAAATTGCGCACTTGTTAGTGTGAAAGAGTGTATGGGGAGTGTGAGTGTATATAAATAATGAAGTGTAGATTAGGGTTGGGCCGATAGACGATGCCATCGTCCATCGCCGATGGCTGATGGATATCACGACATCGTGATTCCACTCTCCCCCCGCAATTCACTGCATCCCAATACTGTGTTCGGAAAGAAAATTATGTGTACTACGGAACCCCTAAAGGGAATAAATATGAGATGGGAGGAAAATATGTATTTCAATACTTTCTCTCACAGTTTTATCATCGGGTAATTATACTGTATATTGTGGGTATCAGGGAGGCGCTATTATGCCTGGCATTGAAAACTGCTTTTGAATGCACGATCGCTTTTTAGTTTCACTTTAACTTTCGAGATTCGCGATCGCATGTAACTTACTCTGTTTATACTATGGAGCGGCAGTACTTACCACACGTTTTACAAGATTGGATGTTTGTCAGTGGTGCTCAGAATCTGCAAATCATTCTCCATTGTCTTCAGTCATCTCTCCTAACTCTGTCTATGTGGTAAGTGAAATTTTAAGTACTGTACTGTAACAGGCAACCGTTAGTAAATGTTATTTGTTTTCCGTACCTTTCTGAATACAGATTCACGCTTCGGGCACACCCCCTAACTCCCCCCCCAGACATCGTCCGATTTTGTAGACATCGCCCAGTGTAGATAAATAATGAAGATTGGTGAAAATAACTGCATGTGAACATAATATCAGCATTGAAAATATCAGCAATAAAAATAATCAGCTACTAATTAACTGTGCACATCCAGAAATCAAATGGGTAGAGTAATATTTGTGGCTTATACGATATAGAGCCATGGCAGAATCAACTCCAAAAAGTACCACTTTTCACAAAAAGATTAAAAAAGCACAAATCCTATGTTTTTGGAATTTTAGAACTATTTGATAAACTTATGTAACATAAGTCATTTACAGTTTAAATCGTCTCTGCTGCTTGGAGGAGTAGGTGAGAGTTGAGGTAAGGATCTATGGAAAGCAGCCTATATAGGAAACAAAAAACTAAACAGTCTGGAACTAGAAACCGAGAAATGCTAGGACAAAACACCCCCCCCCCCCCCCCCCCCCCCCCCCGACACACTTTAAAAACAAAAAAAACAAAGCTAACAAGTAGAACAGACTAATAATAGAACCAAACAGGGGGTATAAATACACAGGACAAAGAAAGAGGGGAAAAATTAACAGGTGGGACTAATCCGAAACCAAGGACACTGGAACTAAACATAGTTCATGAAAGAGAACTCAAAGAACCAAAACTAGACCGATAACAATGTGAGAATTACCAAATTGTAAAAACAAAAACAACCTCGTTTCAACATGATTTAACAGCATTACAAAAAATATATAACATTCCTCAACATTCTAACATAATTTGGACCCTTTCTATAGCAAGGCAGGAATAAAAGCAAATATAATTTTCTAAACTTTTGTTGTGTTGATTTCATTTATAAAGCTTAAACATGCAACTCTTTTTATCTTTACTTTATGAGAAATACAAATGTATTAGTAAAATTAACCTAATCTTGTAGTATGATCAAAAAATTACGCCATAAGAAGTTTAAGATGGTTTCAACTTGCACAACTGCTTAGAAAATAAAATTGCCCAGAGAGAGAGGAAGGAAAAAACTTTTTTCAGCCCTATTTGCACCCTACGATAAGGCGCCTCTTTTCCCATTCCATGCTTGTGTCGTTAAGCTGCGGTAAAGCACAGTGCACTTAAAAGTGCACTATTAATATATATATACTATATAATATATATTATATATAGTCTGGTGAAGATGTCAGAAGAGCATGATTTGTTGGGCTAAGGTGGAGTGAATCCACCATATCCCTGAGTTACCCTTTTCTCAAAGTCATTAGTCAAGTTGTTGTAATGTTGTAATTGTAATGTTACATCAGTGAATGCTATTCTCATGAAAGACAAAACAATCAAACCTCTTTGCTGTATGATAGAGCTTGATCTAAATGCAATGAGGTTCTTTTAGTTCTCCTTTTAACCCTTTTTACATTGTAAACCCTCACTGTTAACATCAATTAGATGATACATAAATAATGCGTACAATCCTTTCTCTTTTTCAGATCCTTCTCGGGTCCTGTATTTGTACTCTTTGTAAGTGCAGCAAATGGCACAGAAAAGGTGAGCTGAGCTACTTTGGAGCAAATGTTTTATCATCTCTTTAAAATGACAAATAGGTCAAAGTTTTTCTTCCTTTCTAATGATCCAGCCTAAATCTATAGACTTACATTTTGTTTTATCAGTAGCTGAAACCATTATCATTTTAGGCAAAGTAATAAACAAACACAAGGGCCAGAGCATGTGTGGAATTTAAACAACAACCGTTCTGAGCCTTTCTGTGGGTGTACATTCAGCACAGGCCTGCTAATGACCCCTGATGGTACTGAACTCTCTTTGATCCAAGAATGAAGCCGAAATTCATGGTAAATTAGAACATGATGTCACCCTCATGTCATTCCAAACCTGTATGTGGTTTTATTTTTTACATGGAAAAACAAAAAAGATTTTTCAGATTTTGGACAAAGATCTTTCGCATCCAAGACTTCAAATAGATGTTCAAACTCCCCCCAAACAAATAAAATAAATAAAAATAACTTAAATTAATAAATGGCACAATAAAAGCACCACAGACAAGTATGCCATTCAACTCTTGCACTATATTCCAAGGCTTCTGAAGTTCTGAGGAATATGTGTGGTAGTCAGTCACCGCACCAGTGTGGATACTATACTTAGTAATCACAGATTCTAGACTACGTCTTGGAATATATGACCCAATTAAGAATTTTCACCTTAATTGCCATCTGAATACCACAGTAACAAGGCCAAGTTTGTTCTGACCACCTGAGGAGAAAAAAGAATTACCAAAAATACTACACAGCTCACACAAATGGTGATTAAAAAGCTAAAGAGCCGTCTAGCTAATATCACACAACCGTCGAAAATTTTATCTATGTTCTACTTATTTCAATGATTAAGTGTTAACAAACATCGCATTGGTGATGAGATAGTGTGTCGTAGTGTGTAGATTTGCAATTCTGCACGTCTAATTGTTGTACTCTTGACAGTTCATTTAAAAAAGGATTTACCCAAAAAGAAAATTAGGCCTTCGAACTGGTTTTCTTGCAAATACACATATTGTAATCCCAGGTATCTGTAATCAGAAGCACATTATAAATGAATATAATAATTTCATTCACATGCGTTTATAAAACCTAATCCTTTCCGGATGACAATTCGCCATCAAAATGATACATTTAATTATTCTGGCTGCTGTGAGAAAAGACTATAAACGATCGGCCACCTGCAGGATCCTCATATGCGATAGCCTAGTAGCCGGGACAACTTCTTTAGGTTTACAGACGTGACGTAATGACGCAAAGAAGAACTGCGGCATGCTCGAATTTCCACCGAAATCCTACCCGTACCACTCAAATTAGAAAACATTATGATAAGATAACCGTTGTGAATCGGGCTAAAGGAAGGCGATAGTTTTGAACACTGGCTGGTTATGTACTTGCTCAAATGTTGATTTCGGATCATTTTTAACCAAAAAAAGTTACGGACTGCAGCTTTAATGCATTATAATCTTGAACTCTTATCACTAGAACACATTCATGTCCATTCATGTCTAGAAATAAGATGCGGCACGCTTCAGTGTAAGCTTTTCGGTGCAAGTTACCCATGGCAGCATATTTGGAGAGCAGCAGCAGAAGTAAAGATAAACACACAGAAGTAGCTCCTGGCTTCAGAAGACTTGCACTACTTTTTTGGAGCTAAATTGACAGCCTGTGGTCTGTTTTTGTGTGAAGAAGATCAATGTAAAGGTTATATTTTGTGCTCCATGGAAGAAAAAGAAAAAAAACGAATATGGGTTGCGACCTTTTGACAATGTTTATTTTTGAGTGAACTACAGACAATTGCTTTAATAAATCAGTAATAAAAAATACAACAATGAAAATGACAGTCAATTCATTGTGAGGTTCCTATAAACAGTTCTACCTCTTACTTAAAACAAAGTTTTTTTTCCTTCTACAGAACACTAAACTGTCTTCTCCAGTGAGCTGTAAACTAAATTATTGCTGCAATCAGATAAATGAGTCAATGAGTCACTCATATTATTCAGACCAGTTATCTAAATTAGATGAGAAAGGCAAAAGATCCAACTCGAATGAAAAACAAATTAAAATAAATAAATAAACAAACAAACTTTCTCAGAAGCTTCATCTTACATCTTAAGAAGACGTGTAACAATTTTATCATTATCCATTTTAATCGGGTGGGAAAAATCAACAAGTACATCCATTAATATTTATGTTATATAATCATTCAGTAACCTTCACTCAATCTGTAGTGAGGGGACCTTGGCAGCCAACAACTCAGCACCCGTCTTTGTCAACAACACAGCAGGTTGAACAGGTTTTTCCCAAACAAAACAGGCTACGACCTCAGTCCAAGCCCACATAGTTCTTTTCTAAAAACAGTCTTACTCAGTTTACTCGCTTTTATCACCAGGGAGACAAAAATAAATTAAATGAAAAAAAAAAAAAAACTGCAGTCAAAACAATCCAAGAGAGCAAATGAGACCAGCCTAAGGTAACACAAAAGTCTGTTCTGGGATTATGATTATATTTTAAACAACTCAGCTTCTGAATAAATCAACACAGGGTCCGCCGAATTCCTAGTCAATACCTTAGCAACATCGGGGGTATCTTTTTGCAATATTTTTGTGCAGATCTATACATCAAATATCCTATACATTAAATGTGTATGGTTGGTTTCAGGGTGTTTTTAATAGCTGATGTAGTCAAAATCAATTTTTAATATTGCAACCAAACCCAGATTAGTTATCACAACTGCAACCCTATTGCTAGTGAGATGGCAGATATGCATTTGTGCCTGTCTTACCGTTATCTACTGCAGCTGAGGCTGAACCATCATTTCATACATTTTCTCTCCCCCTTTTCTTTTTTTTCTCTCAGGAAGGCAGCTAAGAGAGAGTGAGGCAACCTGCATCACCCACATGAGCACTACAGGTGGGCTTGGATGATATATACAATTAATATATTTTATTTCTTTCTAAAATATTTTATACATATCTTGTATATCTGTACTGTTCTAAAACAAAGTTTTAAATTGTATTGTAATCATATCATTATAGTATTATTTGAAAATATTTATTTCAATAATTTTATTCTATTTTTATTCAAGTGATAACCTAATGTGGACCAGTATGAGGGGTCACGTGCAGGCTACAGTAAAAAACAAATGTTGTTGTATATCAGTGTAGTATAAGTTGTGTTCAGCAGTGTTTAGTACAAGCCGTGGGTGAAATGGGTGAGTTGTCAGACTTCCAAAAAGGGCAAATCATGGGAGCCTGTTTAGCAGGAGTGTCTGTAACCTTAACAGCCCAACTGTTTGGTGTTTTAAGAGCAACCATCTTTACAATTATAACTGCATACACTAGGCATGGCAAGACTTCAGCAGCAAAGAAGAAAAGTGCTTGAAAACCGAAAGTGAATGAAGGGGATCATTGATCACTAAGACGAACTGTGTCCAAACAACACCTGCTGCTGCAATGTGTCAGCAAGCCTCAATATAAAAAAGTCCATGTTTCCACAAAAACAGACCACAGAGAACTTCACAAAGTCAACATCCATGAAAGAGCTGCAACTGCTAAGATACAGACACCAGCACTAAAGAAAGATGAAGTCATGATCATAAAACCTGGGCAGTCGGAGCACCAAGATGAACTTTAACATCTGCCTTGGCCAGACAAATCAGCTGATTTGAATATTATCAAACCAGTGAGAAGCAGATTCCCTTCTTCAACATCTCTGAATTGGCAGATGTCCTGATTCAACTGCTATTCAAAAGTTGTATGAATGTTGTAAGCTGTATTAAAGGCAAATGGTGTTAAAACACCCTAATAAAAAAATATTGGCCATTTTCCAGGTGTTCACATTATTTTGTCCAACCCTTGTTTTTACCAACAAATCGCATATTTTACTAAAATGTTTAAAAATGTCTTATGAAACTGAAAATTTCAGAATAAACTGTTGGACCATGAATTTGCTGAATTTCAATTAATTAAAAATTGACAATTTAAACAGTTTCATGGAAACTAATCAAACTCATTGACTTGAATATAATTTAAGGTTTAAACATTATGAAAACTTCTTTTAAAACTCATGAGTTGCATGATAAGGAGGAAGCAAAACTAATAATGATCTAATGATGCAAACTTTAAGAAACTTAATTAAACGCATTAAAATCCCAGCAATATACATAATATGTAAACTGTAAATCACAAAATCATCACAAATACTTTATATTTTGACTATTCAATAGGCTATATCCCAGCCCTACTACTACAGCTCCAACATGGCAAACAAATGCTCTATTACTGCAGCAGAAACCATTATTAACTAGACAAAGAATACAGTAGGAGTTTTTTTTTTTTGTTTATTAGTTAGAGTAAGAGTTTTTTTTTTATATAAGGGTTACTGGTAGATTAATTTATAGTTTTTAGTTGTTCTTATTTTAGTTTTTAGAGTAAAGTAGTTTGTTCAGTAGTCTGAAACGTCCACACTGTAAAGCCATCTTTATAATCAAAGTCCTTGAGGAAACTTCAATGCTTTGAATCTCTTTATTAAACACCTATGGAGAACAAGAAATGCTCACAGCTACGAATAGATTGAATCCAGACATTAATGACCACATCATGAAAGCTGCTGAAGTGTTTGCGTCCCTACTTTTAATATCTAATCAAAGATAAACCCCCACAGGCAAAGTCAGACTGACAGACAGATTGACTTTAATTATAAACAAATACTGAAAGCAGAGATATCACAACCGTACTTCCTGTGTTAGTGTATAGCTATAAATAAACACCCAATCTGTGCAATCTGAAATATTATTCATTCGGTTTTCAAAGTTAGAGCAACCAACACAGCTAATGGAATTACAAAATGAAGCCGTGAAATCAAGAACTCACTGAGAAGCGGAACCTTTTCTCTCAATTGAAGAAAATTGCTGAGTCCATCTCTACCTGCCTTTCTTCTGGGAGTCTAAATGCTTTGATTCTTTAGAATGTTTAGCACTGAAGAAAAAAAACTAATTAAACCTACTCGAATAAGTTCTGCTCACTTGAAAACTTTATATTCACTTGAAATACTTTATATTATATTTGCATATTGCTCACATCTGCAGAAGCAGAAATGCTGTTGGCAAGAAGGTTTTTGTCACACCAAAAATAGGTGAATATTATGCTTGCGTAATATTCTCTATAGTAGAGTGTATGATTTAATTGTGGATTACTTGATCATTTTCACTCTGCACAAAGTTCCGGCGCAGATGTTTCAACAGCCCTGCAGCCTGAGAGAGAATAGCGTGAAGCCTGCTTTTTTTCTAGAGAGCTCACACAGTGTGTGCCGGATGAGCCCATTTGTATGAGGGGAGACAAACTCTCGGCCAAACTGCTGTACAGAAAGATGTCTGAATAATCCGTGAACATGATTATTTAAGGAATCTGCAAGAATTACAAGCTAAAAATATTACTAATTAGTATGCATCTAATTCATTAAGCTTAAAATTGAAAATTGTGCGACCTAATGCAATTCATTTAACTGCAACTGACGGCAAGTTAATTAAATAGTTTGCACGAGCTGCATTGATCAAAGTAAAGGGATGACATTCTCATTTGTTTGTAATCTACAACAAACACTCAAGAGTGGATTTTACATTAAAAAAAAAATTCACATGTGGGAAAACTGTTTCTTTGGGTGGTTATGATTAATTACACTACTGCTCAAAGGTTTGGGTGGGGTGAGTATATATATTAATACTTTCATTTTAAGATAGTTGTTGAGCACCAATATCAGAATATTTGAATGATTTCTGAAAGAACATGTAACACTGAAGACTGGAGTAATGGCTTCTGAAAATTTAGCTTTGCATCACAGGAATTAACGTAAAACAGGTATTTTACCTTTTTAATAATATTTTACAATATTACTGCTTTTACTGTATTTTTGATGAAATAATTGGATTTTTTTTTCAAAAACATAAAAAAAATCTAAGGACCACAACTTAATGGAGGGTAATATTGTTTATAGATTAAATAATTATTTAGGTGATTCACCAGTGTTACAAAGCCAAAACTGTTGGAGATAAAAAAAATACCAGGGGCGGATTCATGAACATTCTTAAGAATAAAAAGTCTTAAGATAAATTCCAAGAAGTGTGTAAGATGGTCCTACGAATGTTCACTGTTTAAGAATGTCTCAATATGTCTTAAGAAACATCTTAAAGGGTCATATGAGGGGTGCTTATTAAAATAACATATTTTGTGTATTGGTGAATGAAGGTGTTTTGTGGATAAAAAAACACATTCTTTTCCACCAATGAAGTAATATTGTTTCTCCCTTGCCAGCCTTTCGGAAACACGTGATTTTACAAAGTCACGTTCTGAAAAGCGAGTATGCTCTGATGGCAGCTATCTAGCGTTTTGATGGCCGAATAACTCAAGCTGTGGGTCTGACAGAAATGTTACGCCCTCACCATACTGGGAGCCCTGTCTGGCCGGGCGACGAGACAAAAACATTAATAACCATTATAAAAATGAGACATGTGTGCATACAGTGGGGAATAATACGGATAAGACTTATGACTGTTCTTTTATGAGTTGCATAGCGCGAGTAAACATAAAACCAGTCTGCATTTGTGATCGGAGAAATGACCAAAAACAAGCGCTACTCTACACTGCTCAAAAAAACTCACGTTTAAATCGTCAGTGGCAAATTCTTTATATAAAAAAACGTTCTTACAGTCCGTGAGTCAGAACAGCCGGCAGTTTGTAGTCTACTCTACCAGGATCAGGACAGTCCTCCATAAAATGTGCTGCACACATATTGGGTTGAACTGTTCTGGAACAGTGTTTGTAAATACAACTTAACCACTGATCTAGTCGTGTCCTCTTTTGGAAGACCAAACAAAGTAGTTTCGATTTCAC
Source organism: Sinocyclocheilus anophthalmus (assembly GCA_018155175.1). NCBI lineage: Eukaryota > Metazoa > Chordata > Actinopteri > Cypriniformes > Cyprinidae > Sinocyclocheilus > Sinocyclocheilus anophthalmus. Next base: position 17,594 of record JADLZN010006782.1, read on the forward strand.
AACCGGAAGAACGCGTCACACAGGAGAGTATGAGGAGCGGAGGCCGGCGGCATTGAGACCGGCCGGCGGCGGCTTGCGGCAACCACATGTGACGAACCCGGTCTGGACTCCGCTTCGTCCACGGTAAAAGCCGATCGGGACCAGCGTCCTCTTTTGGAAGGCCAAACAAAAGTAGTTTCGCTTTCACAACAAAAACAGAGTCTTCACGACAGGGCGGCAGCAACAATACTACAGCGAGAAAAAAAAAAATAACGCCTTCTTTCTTTGCGTGAACAACATTTGGGCGGCGTTATGCAAATCCCACATCGTGACGTAGACATGTGGAGGCGTGTTAGAACGAGCCTTTTTAGGTAGGAGTGGTTGACTCTTAATTTTTATAAAGAATATCTCTTTGGATTTGAGACTTTACAGATCAAGAGCATGTAACACTTCAAAGAGAAAGGAAAAATGAAATCGCATATTATGACACGTTAAGAAGACAATGAACAGTTCTTATATAAAATGGCGTTCTTGGAGACAAAGGCTGATAAACTAATGAAAAAAATTCTTGGTCTGTCTTTTGCGCTGTCTGCAGATACGGTAAATCAAATGCGGGCAACTTTTGTCGTGACCACATCTTAAAAATAAAGGTGCTTCACGATTGTCATAGAGAACCTTTTTGTATAAAGTGATTTCATTAAGAACCTTTAACATCTGAAGAACCTGTCTGTTTCACAAAAGGTTCTTTGTGGCAAAAGGTTCTTCAGATTACAAAAAGGTGAGAAAGAGATGGTTCTTTAAAAAACCTTTGACTGAATGGTTCTTTGTGGAACAAAAATGGTTCTTCTATGGCATCGTTGTGAAGAACCTTTTAAGCACCTTTAATTTTAAGAGTGCACTTGACAGTGCGCAGTTCGCCTTTTATGTTTTTTGAAAACCGGACTTTTAAAGAGCTTGTTCAAGAGAGTTGATCGGGTCATCATTTTGTGGCGCATCTTTTTGACGCTCTCTCCAGAGTGAACCCGTCCTGAGTGTACAGTAACGCGTCTTGTGTATGGGCACATTCATATGTGCTGAATATTGCCAAAGATGTCATATTTATAGGCTAAAATTTAAAAACGAGCTCTCTATCTGAGCGTTTTGTCGAGTTATATTAATCAGCAAAAAAGTACATCACACAATCATTAAGATCATTGTACATTAATCAGTCATTGCGTGTGCCACTTAGAAAACATCGTGCACATTAATAATGTCCTACTATGTATGAGATAGTGTTGTAGTAATACTCAAATATAACAATTCATTTGAAATAACCCAATAAATTCATTAAATCATTCCTACCATGTGGGATTTAAGAGAAGTCTGAGGCTATCCTAACTTTAAGAAGTTATTTACAATGATTTTTGAGAAAATTATTTTCAAGAATTTGAATTCTTCTTAAGATTTGTCTTAAAAACAATCTTAAGAAAAGAAAAGAAAGAATATTCTTAAGAATATTTTTTTTGGGAATACAAAATATTCTTAACTTTTTTCTCAAGTTAGAAAATAAGAAAAAAAATGTCAGTTAAGAAAATAAATGACAATATTTCACCATATCCAAATGATAAGAATATTATTTATGTAGCCTAGCTCCAAAAATTAATTAATTAATTAATTAGAAATGTGACACAATCACAACTAAATTGATCAAAAAGAAGTCTGAGGCCACTTTCAAGTCAAGATATAATGTGAATGCAAACAAGAACTATGCTCATTTGTAACTAAAGAACTTTTGTACTTTATAGTACTCAAACATATATACACTTAAAGAGTAAGGTGGCATTAGAACGTCCGCAAAACTTGACTTCATTTGAAGACATAGCTTACAATAGTTTTCAAACATCTTATTCAACATGAGATTTTAGGCCTTTTTGTTATTTAACAACAACGACAACAACGAACATACTGTATTGTGTTATTCAATTCCATTACCATATCAAATACCACTGACATACAGTAGTAATTAAGTACGCCTAAATACCACACAAGTGTCCCAGTAGAATGCAAAGCTCAGGCAGGCAGACAAAGGGTGGACTTGATCTTAAATGAAAGATTAAGGGGTGTCTGACCTGTACTGAGCTTGGAAGTGCTCCTGTACGAAACTGTGTCGAGTTCCAGGCTGCTGTGAGTTTGCTGGGCTGGGGCATGAACTCTCCTCCAATCCCACAGAACCCTGAGAGGTGCAAGCAGAAGGAGTGAATAGGAAAAACATACATTTAGTTGTTTTTCACAGTGGTTTTGGGATGTATAACTACAGTTTACAAAGGCAAAGTACAGACATTGACAATGAAAGCTCTGAGATTGACTGCAGAAAAATCTCAATACACAACAGATACAGGCTATGAATTAATACCTAACTGAGACAGATATGTACTGTATAGCTAGTGTCAAAATATTATTTTGACACTTATTTTCTATTCATAGAAATATGATCACTATACTATACTATGGAGATATTGACACAAAACACATCAACATTCATAAAATTCATTTGAATTATAGTTGAGTTTAGAGTTTTTTTTTCTGTTGGGTGTTTTTGGCCTAGATTTCTTTGGGCTCAATCTAAACTTTTTATTTTCTCCTCTTATGTGTAAATTTCAGCCCTGACTTATACTGTTGATGTTTTTTTTTTATCATTTTAGACTGCCTCTCAAGGCACCTTGTCCAAGGCATAACACTAGTAAACATAGAGAAAGAAAACAAGAACAAAAACATGCAAAGAAGTATTTCAAGTAATTAAGACCTAATGGATTAAGTTCTGAAAGGAGAGAGAAACAGGCTAAAAGTTACATTCGAGTCATGAAAATGTATAAAGGATGTCATCCTTCGGTTTATGACATTATCCTGTCAGCTGATTTCATCAGGATGCTCTTATTTGGAAATAGAATGAGCTGAATCATACCTTAAAAAACAGCTTGCTTCTTTAATTGTTCTCTTTTTATAGTTATGTTTCAAACAAAATTATGTAAAATCAATATGATTAAAATATGTGTCTTCCCTTTTATTTAATTTGTTTTTACTACTCTATTTCTGTGAACATAACATGACCTTCTAGAAAATAATGTGCCTTCAACACTGTTGCAATAGTTATTGTCCTTTTCTTTGACAATATGCCTTTTATCACAAAAATCAAAAATGACACCAGCGCAGAGTAAAGCAAGTTCCGCTACAGGTCTGTGTCTATTATATTAGTACTCTCTTCTCTCAAATAACACATCTTACCTTTTATGTATTGTCTGTTTTCCAAGTTGTTGTTATATAATTTACAAAGAAATAATGTAATTGTTTGTAACTTATATTGCCACTCATACTGCTGACTCATTGAGAAATTTAACTTTAAGGCATTCAACAAAGGTTAAAATAAATGAGAAGAAGCTTTGTAGAAAAATAATATAGGATACTGCATTCACATGCATTCTTATCCTGAGATTAGAGGACCCTTGAAGTATCTGAAAAATCAGCCGATAATATGCAAAGAAAAACACACATGTTCGATTCGGATCAGGACTAAAATCATGTCAAGTACATCTTTCAAACATGAATTTTCCTAACCTCCTCAGGAATTAGTCTTCCAAACAGGTCTAAGACACCCAGGGAATTATGGGGAGCAGTCAGAGAAAATTAAATTTTAGTCTGTACGGTGGGAGGAGAACAATAAAACAGTCAGCATGATAAAAGTCATCTGATTCTTGAATGCAAATCCTAAAACTGCAGAATCGAACCTGTCCTTACATAAAAACTTACCACAACGGAAGAGAGGGAGATGAATTCATACCTTTGGTTCTAACAATGCCATATTCACATTAAGACTGAGGCACATAACAACCCTTTCCCAGTGCTGCTATAAATCAGGAGTGAAACAGGAAACATTGTTTGTGAGAAAAACTGTTATACAGTAAGAGAGAAAGAGAGATATGGAGTATAACTCTTAATCTGGCTTTGGTCTCTTTCCATATTCATATCAGATGAATTGTCAAGCTTTTGATGCACACTTGAAGAAGCACCTTCTCAAAACTGGGTCAAAAGCCACTTAGCTGGACTTTAGAACAGAGAATAGATGCCTCAGTGAACAAGACTGGGCAGCATTTCTCTCTCTCTCTTAAACCAGTTTTACCAAATGCAGAAATATGCTTGGTATAGCATGATAATGTTGCTTTAGGTGCTGCTAGTGAGGGTCTAAAATTGCTCTGACTTGCTAGTAGCAAAATACACATAGTGTGTAGCACAAAACTTTTATTGTCAAGGCAGAAATATAACAGGAGTCAACTGATGATGTCTGGAGAACATTGCTGCATTACAATGAAAGTATCTAATTATCTTTCTCTGGCAGCAGATGCTGCAAAATTCTTTAAAATCAGAATTGTTTTAATACCTTTGTTCACTCACTGACTACATAATTGAAAGTAATAATTCAAATGTAATATATTTCAGGACAGAACCAAGACATCTGCAAATATATATAATATAAAGATGCAGCTCATGTCAGTGTCAGATGCAGCCTATCTGTTTGTCTCATCACAGAACTTGGGATGAGGTTTGAATTAGTTATTGCCTTTAAAGAGATACCAGGTCAAACAGATACTAATCGCCAGCATCAGCAAAACAACAGAAACCACTAGACCACTCAGATACTCACGGGTAACAGATATCAGTATGTTTCATTCAGCAGACAAACTCCAGCCCAAGGACACGCCCTTGCAGAGGAACTGCTGCTGTTAATGGGACCGTTTTTCTCACTCAGGTGTGGGTCCCATGGACTTGTTTTCCATACTATGGAAGTCAAAGGGGACCAGCAACTGAAGGTGAACTGCCCCTGTAACATTGACTGTCCTCTGAATTATTCACTTCAGCGTCACTGAGGATGTACATAAAAACATCAGTGTCTATCGAACATCAATGTAGGCCTGGGCGATAAAACGGTATCAGTATTTATCGACGGTACTCCTTCTTCGATATCGATAATAAAATTTTTCGATATAGCGCACGATATAGGCACGTACTATGAGTGAAGCAGACAGCACACACAAACACGAATACATGCTGAATTGAGAGCTGTGCCTGCCTGTGATGAGGAGAAGTATTCGCATATAAAGAAGGAATTAGTCGAATTAAAATAACCTTGCATTGCAATGTGAGGTGGCATCACGGGAAGCGTCATCAATGGCACGCGAGATGTGGTTGATAAGGATGGAGCTGACGTGTTTAATACAGTTTTGTTAGTCTAGCCACGAGACGCACCGCTGCTGTGTTAGGATGAAAATATAGCGAAATATTGAGTCACTGCGGTAGAAGAACTTGAATGGGTTAAAGCACAAACAAAGACATTCACACAGAACGCAATTTTCAGCGATTTTGAGCCGGACAATATGACTGCCCTGCACTGCATTCACAGAAGATTTGTATCAAAAGCCATTCAAGTTAAACCGTTTAAACTTTTAGAAAACAGAAGCGCGAATTTGTGAGGTTTATTCCTGTTCACGTGAAATCTCATAGTTTTTAAAGCAGTTGGTGAAGGGCACTTCGGCTCTTGGATAAGCAATGATAAATACATGATTGTGTTTTGTTCATAATTGTGTATGCCAATTTACACGAATTATATTGATTTTTAGGAGTTAATTAGACGTAATGAAATTTTTTAATAGTACTGGCTAATGCCGATTGCATATTTTGCTCATTGCGTCACTCTTGTGGCCTCGGGAGCCAATTAGACATATACAATAACGACCTATAATCTGCATATAAAACATTAGGAATTAGATATTTGTTTAATTTTTGTGTTTGACTGTTAAAACTAAAAATATTATTTTTTTGTCTCAATAAATTGTTAATTATAAATGCAGTGGTTAAATGTAAACATTTTTTTCTATTGCATTTTGTTTTAAAAAAAGGTTATAAAAATGTCAATAATTATCGATACCGAACGATATGAAACATTATATCGTTAATACATTTTTTAGCTATATCGCCCAATGCCTACATCGATGTCTTTTGTGAACCATTTCTGATTCAGGTTAGATCTGTTAACTACAAGTCTCTCACTTAAAGACAGCTGTTGTCACTTTCTTTAATGTTATGAATTCAAGGATTCAAGTGTGAAGTATGTAAATGTTGCTTGGTTAAAAAAAAATTAAAAATAAATGTAAGTGGGTGAAGAGCTGTGAAATGGTGAAAGAGATGTAAGGAAGTGGAGACAGAACTGTGAGGAAATGGAGAAAGAGATGAGAGGAAGTGGAGATAGAACTGTGAGAAAATAGGAGTTGTACGGAAGTGGGAGAAGAACTGTGAGGAAGTGGGAAAGAGATGTGAGGAAGAACTGTGAAGAAGGGTGAGTGGGAAGGCTACAGGAAACTGTGGGAAGGGCTAAAAGGAAGTAAAGGAAGGAGAATTGTGTGAAGAGTTGTGAAGGAGCAAAGCAAAGGTTGTGGAGTTGTGGAAAGGGAAGAGCTATAAGAAAGTAGGGCTGTCTCTCTGAAAAACAGTGTGGAAAAAGAGCTGTGTCATAGTACTCTTGCTGTGAGGAAGTGGGAGAAGAATTGCGAGGAAGTAGAGGAAGAGTTGTGAGGAAGTGGTGCAAGACAACAGGGAACTGTAAAAGGGTTATGATGAAGTGAATTAAGAGTTATGAGGAATTAAGGGCAGAGGTGTGAAGAATAGAGGAAAAAGCCATAATGAACTGAGGGAGTGCTCATGAGGAAGTGTTAACAGAAAGTGTGGTGTGGTGGAAGAGAGTTATAAAGAAGACAGAGATGAATAGGTTAGGTAAGAGTTGTGAGGAAATATGAGAAGAGCTGTGAGGAAATGAGGGAAGAGTTTAAAACAAGTGAAGGCAGAGCTAGGATTAAGTGGGGGAGAGTTATGAGAGAAAATCTGTAAGGAGTTGTGAGGAAGTGTGGAAAAAATTATGAAGAAGTGAAAGGGGAGCTGTGAGGAAAGGGAGGGGTTATAAGGAAGTGAAGGAAGAAGCGAGAGGAAATAAGGGAAAAGCTGTGATGAAAAGCTCATGAATCCTTTTTATCCACTGCATCAATCTGTCTGCCCACAGAGGACAGTGTGAGTACCCTCCTGCCTGTGGAGCTGGATGTTTGTAAGGAAATCCACTGAGGTTGACAGATCTCCACTACTTGCCTTATATCTTTCTTCCTCTATATTCTGTCTGTAGCAAGAAAACAGCTGACACATTTTCACAACAAATGAATCAGAAACACGTCAAATATTTTACCTCTTCTCAGAGAAGCATTACTCTGAGAAGTGTCTGTAGGAGTCATTTATAAATATGCACAATCCTTTACAAGAGTTGATACAAGTTATTCCTTATTGGTCAACAGTTCAGAGCTGTGTTCAACATATGAGTACCAAAGGCTCTTTGAGGCTTTAAAAAGTTTTGTTAGTGCTATGGGACACCATGGGCTTTCTCTACCCCTCTTTTTCTGTCTCTCACAATAAGAACAAAGACCGACTAGACATCAGGAAGAAGTGTTTGACACAGAACCTTGTCCCAAACACAGCTGTCAGACATACAAGTACAATTCCATATTTTATCCAAATGCTTGCTGTTCCAGCGAAATCACAAAATATAATGCAAGTAAGCAACCATTACTAATATACAGTGGCCCCAAGGTGTACACTTAAATACACATACAAATGCATGTATTGCAAAACAAATATCAAACAGAGTGCAATTTATTTTTAAGAAATATAGCACAAATATTTCACAAGAATTATAAACATGTCAGGTTTCAAAACCAGAAACGTAAATAATTAATAACTAATAAATGTTTTATTAGTATTTATTTATTGCCCATATTGAATTTTAGACATCATTTCAGAATATTTAATATATTACTAAAGTGCTTAAGCCAACTGTACTGCACATACTTCGAGACGTAAAAAAAAAAAAAAAAAAAACGTGTTATTACAACTAACAGTAGTTTTACAAGCAAAGGGCAAACTAACACTAACTATTAGGTACCATAGCAAAGGGTGCAGCCCTACCCAATCAGTTAAAAGTATTGCAAAAATGGCTCAAAAAGCCCAGCATAATTTGCTTGCAGATAACATTAATAATTGGGGTAACCCTTTGGCTTAGCCTTATTAATAGTTGCTTTTTAGCATGCATATTATTAGCATATTGGCTGTTTATTAGTACTTATAAAGCACGTATTTATGCATGACCAAATTCTAGATCCCTTAACTCTACCCCATACCTAAACGTAACTACCACAACAACTACCTTACTTACTATAAATAAGCAGCAAATTAGTAGTTTATTGAGGGAAAACTCTTAGTTACAAAATATGTTAATATGGGTTCTCTAATTTAAAGTGCAACCTGAAATTCATATATTTTTCAACGTCTTATGTGTCCAAAATGGTTACTTTTGGGACCACTGTACAATGTCTGATAGTCTTGATAGATTCATTTTAATTACTTAAAGTTGTCAGGCGAGCAGGATTTAAAAGCAAATTCCCAGAAGAAATATTTCTCAGAGCCATATCTGTTTCTGATCAGACAGCAAGACTGAAATCCTAGAATGGCCTCTGTTGTTTGTCCACTTGCAAGGGCAGTTAATTGGTGTCCTTCAGAGCGTTTTCTCAGTGATCAGAGGCATTTAAGAGCTATACAGCGATTTCAGTTCAACTCTGTAGTTATGCTCTTTCTTTACCAGAAACCCCTCCAAGAGCCCTTTATTCTTCCATCAGTTGGGCAGCACCAACAGTCATGTGAAAAGAAAAGGTGGGAGGTCAGCGGGAATGGAGGAACAGACAGAGAGGCATGTAACGGGGAGATGAAATGCTAGTCTTGCAGGAAAGGGGCTGACTCACAGCTATTCTTTCAGACACACATAGCAGCTGCTAATTCAGGCTATTCAGCCGGGGCTTACGGTATCACAGCAAACACTGGCACTTACAAGAGAGGAAAAACCCTGACAGGCATTTCACTCTAACAGCCCTCTATCTCTGTATTTGTTTATCCATATGTCAACTTTATCCATCTCTCCATTTTTCTGTTTCTGCATTTCATTTAGACATTCACAATCTCTGGCTCCCTCGGAGTTGTCTCACTCCCTGCACTCACTCTAAGGGCTCCTCAGAGTCTCTGATCTGCAGGGTTTTTAGTGATTATTTATTGAGAGAGGTCACACACCTCTTTTCATTCAGAAGCACAGCTGCTGGAGAATGTTCCGGGACTTTTATTACATTACCTGGCTTGCATGTCTTGAGTCAAAGAGCAGAGTAGAGCAGGATCTTCTTGCCTTTATTCACTCTGCCTATGAGTGAGTAATACAAATTAAAATCCCAAGAACAATCTTTTACTCTGTTCTTATTTTCATGGTCTGCATAAAACATTTTATTTATATTTGTACAGCACATCGTGATGTACAGCACTTTGCTGAACTCACTCAGCTGCATAATTTCGAGACCCTGCTGCTTTAAGTACCAAGTTAGAAGTTTCTCTGTATCAGTGCTACCTGCATTGCTTTTCAGCAGTTATACTGCAACTACTGGAAATTCAGGACAATGGCAAAAGAAATCATGCTTTAGTGCCAAATGTAATTTTAAGCCTGTTCTGTAAGTCAAAAGTATTAGCACTTATCTGGGCAATTAGGGCTGGGCATTATGGGGATATATAACGATGGAATTAATGATCCTCTGAATTTAGATCTTTCAATTAAACATGAAGTTTTAAAACATTTCTAAAACACAGACTTGTATAAATCATTCATAATAAGAACCATTGTAGTATTATTTGCAAAAACAAATTACTTAAATGAGTCAAGTCTTTTAATTGAATAACAGTGCGGCCAATGTAGACTATAATTCCCAAAACAAATGACTATTATGAGCAGGTTCTTTTAATGGGTAGTTTAATAAAAGATTAGCCACTAGTTTTAATCAGTCTGAAATTCTGCCCTTTATATCTTATAATTGTAGCTTTGATATTCAAGCAAACCATTATAACTGAAATGAAATTCAACAGAATCCAATGGAGAGCTTGTGAACCTGAATCAAATTGGAAAATCTGTATCAATATTTAACCTTAATAAACCTTACCATCACTACTCAACACATGTCACTTCTAGTGTTCCAGTAAATAAAAATTAGGAGCAAGCCTACACTCTTAAAAATAAAGGTGCTTCACGATGCCATAGAAGAACCTTTTTGGTCTAAATGGTTCCATAAAGAACCTTTAACATCTGAAGAACCTTTCTGTTTCACAAAAGGTTCTTTGTGGTGAAAGAAGGTTTTTCAGATTATGAAAATGTAAGAAAGAGATGGTTCTTTAAAGACCTTTGACTTAATGGTTATTTGTGGAACCAAAAATGGTTCTTCTATGGCATCGCTTGAAAAACCTTTTGAAGCACCTTTATTTTTCAGAATCAGAATCAGAATCATGAGCCTTTTTGCAGTATGTTTTATAACATCGAGCAATTTTTTTCGTGCCCGAAGCGTCCACAATGTAACAGCATGGACAGTGACGAACAAAAACACAGAGACTAAGAAAATAAAATAGAACAAGTACTAAGGACTAAAATATATAAATTGACAATTTTGTTTTGCAGGTATAATTACAATATTCGTTTTTTTTTTTTTTTTTTATGTACAGGTACTGTATATTATTTGCAAATTTGAGGTGTAGGCTGAGTAGGAGTGTTAGATAAATAAGTGTATGAGGGAATAAATAGTGTGTGTTCCACAGTTATTGTCAAGTATTCATGAGAGGGATGCCTGAGGGAAGAAAACTGTGTCCTGTGTCTGCCATCTGGTGCTCATTGCTCTGTAGCGTCGACCAGATGGCAACAGTTCTAAGAGGGAGTGTGCTGGATGTGAGGGTTCCAGAGTGATTTTGCCAGCCCTTTTGTTCACTCTGGATAAGTACAGTTCTTGGCGAGAAGGGAGGGTTGTACCAATGATTAGCTCAGCAGTCCGACTACCCTCTGTAGTCTTCTGAGGTCAGATTTGGTAGCTGACTGAACCATAACAGACAGTTATTGAAGTGCAGAGGACTGATTCAATGATGGCGGAGTAGAACTGTTTCTGCTGCTCTTGAGGCAGGTTGAACTTCCTCATCTTTTGAAGGAAGTCCAACCTCTGCTGGGCCTTTTTCACAATGAGTCAATGTGAGTGTCCCACTTTAGGTCCTGAGAGATTGTGGTGCCCAGGAACCTGAATGACTCCACTGCAGTCACAGTGCTGTCCATGATGGTGAGTGGGGGGAGTGCGGGGGGGTTCCTCCTTAAGTCCACGATCATCTCCACTGTTTTTGAGCGTGTTGAGCTCCAGGTTGTTTAGACTGCACCAGACAGCCAGCTGCTCTACCTCCTGTCTGTAAGCAGACTCGTCAACGTCCTGAATGAGGCCGATGAGTGTGGTGTCATCTGCAAACTTCAGGAGCTTGACAGAGGGGTCTTTAGAGGTGCAGTCGTTGGTGTACAGGGAGAAGAGCAGTGGAGAGAGAACACAACCCTGAGGAGCACCAGTGCTGATCGTACGGGTGCTGGATGTGTATTTTCCCAGCCTCACTAGCTGCTGTCTGTCTGTCAGGAAGCTGTTGATCCACTGACAGACGGAGGTGGGCACGGAGAGCTGAGATAGTTTGGGCAGGAGGAGGTTTGGGATGATGGTGTTAAAGGCTGAGCTGAAGTCCACGAACAGGATCCTCACATAAGTCCATGGTCTGTCCAGATGTTGCAGAACATAATGCAGTCCCATGTTTTCTGCATCGTCCACAGACCTGTTTGCTCGGTAGGCAAACTGCAGGGGGTCTAGCAAGGGTCCAGTGATGTCCTTCAGGTGGGCCAGCACCAGTTTTTCAAAAGACTTCATGACCACAGATGTTAGAGCCACAGGTCTGTAGTCATTAAGTCCAGTAATTTTGGGTTTCTTTGGGACGGGGATGATGGTGGAGCGTTTGAAGCATGAAGGGACTTCGCACAGCTCCAGTGATCTGTTGAAGATCTGTGTGAAGATGGGGGCCAGCTGGTCAGCACAGGATTTCAGACAGGCTGGTGTAACACAGTCTGGTCCTGGTGCTTTTTTCCTTTTCTGCTTCCGGAAGACCTGGCGCACCTCGTCTTCGCTGATCTGAATTGCAGGTGTGGGGGAGAGGGGGGTTGCTGGAGGTGTGAATGGTTGTGTGGAGAGGTGTTCAGGGCGGGTGTGGGGTGTTTTTTTCAAACCTGCAATAGAACTCATTCAAATCGTTGGCCAGTTGTTGATTCAGTGCTGGGGGATGGTGTCTTGTATTTGGTGATTTCTTTTAGACTTTTCCATACTGATGCCGAGTCACTGGAAGAGAATTTAATCCTTGTTTTTTTCAGAATAATTCCTCTTTGCCACTCTGATCTCCTTTTCCAGTGTGTATTTAGCCTGTTTATACAAGACATTATCCCCCTTCCTGTGAGCATCTTCTTTGGCCTGACGGAGCTGTCTGAGTTTTGCTGTGAACTATGGTTTGTCGTTGTTGTAAGTTAGATGAGTATTGGTAGGAATGCACATATCTTCACAGAGACTGATATATGTTACAGTCTCTGTGAGCTCGTCCAGATCGGTGGCAGCAGATTCAATAACGCTGCAATCAGTGAGGTCAAAACAAGCTTGTATATCCTGCTCTGCTTCATTTGTCCATCTTTTTATGGTCCTTAATACAGGTTTATCTGATTTCAGTTTTTGCCTGTAGGTCGGTATAAGATGAACTAAGCAGTGATCAGAGAGCCCCAAAGCTGCTCGTGGGACAGAGTGATATGCATTCTTTATTGTAGTGTAACAGTGATCCAATATATTGCTGTCTCTGGTGGGACACGTAATGTGTTGCTTGTATTTTGGCAGTTCACAGGAGAGATTTGCTTTTTTAAAGTCCCCGAGAATGATTAAAACAGAGTCCGGGTGTTGTTGTTCTGTGTCTGTGATCAGATCAGCGAGTTTCTGTAAAGCAGTGCTCACGTGTGCTTGCGGAGGAATGTAGACATTGACGAGAATGAATGAGCAAAACTCCTGTGGCGAATAGAACGGCTTGCAGTTAATTAAGAGCACTCTAGATCTGAACAGCACATCTTCTTAACACAGTTACATCTGTACACCACCTCTCTTTGATGTAAAAGCATGTCCCGCCGCCATGTTATTTCCCCATTGATTCTGCGTCGTGGTCTGCTCTGAACAGCTGAAAGCCCGGGAGACGCGCTGTCCGGAATGGCGTCTTTTAGCCAGGTTTCCGTGAAACACAGAGCAGCAGAGTTAGAAAAATCCTTATTTGTCCGGGAGAGCAGAAGAAGTTCGTCCGTTTTGTTGGGTAGAGAGCATAGGTTTGCCAGATGGATGCTCGGCAACGGTGTTTTGAATCCGCGCTTCCTGAGCTTCACGAGCGCGCCGGCTCGCTTCCCCCGTCTGCGCGTCCTGAAGCGCTTGATCAGCGCCACAGCTCCCCCGACTACAATGTCCAACAAAACATCAGAATAGTCTAAAATCGGTGAAATATAGGGTGATGTGTACTGCCGAATGTCCAGCAATTTGTCTCTGGTGAAACTGATTGCAGGGATATAACTAAAAACAGGACAAACTAACAAAAACAACTGCAGAGCACGCCACAGAGGCAGCCATCAGCGTCGGCGCCATATACTCACTCATTTTTAGAGTGTAGGTTGTGATGATTCTGTGTAGTTTAACTTGATCCCAATAACTTTTTCGGGTATTAAATTTTGCTCACGGTTTCTGTAAATAGCATTTAATACCAACGCTATCCGATGAAGATTATTTATTTTTTATTTGAGTCATTTATCAGTTGCTTTTATCCAAAGCGACTTACAACGGAATGAGGACAACAGAAGCAATCAATTATCATTAATTAAAACAACTAAAACCAGATCCAAAACTAAAACCTAAAACTTTATAAATACTACCATACACATTTTAAAAATAAAGAATTAAATAAAAATGACAAATGGCATACACAAAATTTCAACTTACATTTAAACTGAAAAAAAAAAAAATATTAAAGAATAACAAGGTATAAGAGTAGAATAATGATTCTAACATAACACTAAGCCCAAACCCAAAAAAAACAACTACATATGGTATGTACAGCCACACACACATCACATATATATATATTATATATATATATATACATACACATTTATAAATTCAATATAAATATTATTTCATTCCATTTAGTTTGTTGAAGTATTAAAACTAAAACTTAATAAAAGACATATACAGACATAATACATTCAGACATAATTTAACTCAAATTAAATAAATAAGCAAATACAATAATACAAACAAACGACAGGATTTATCAGTAATCCTGAAAAATAACACTGCCAAATTTACATGCTAAAAAACAATAACTTACTTACACATAGTAAGAAAAAAAAAACTGAAAACAGAAAGTGGGGAAACTAAACATTATAGGAAAGAGGAGAAATAAAAAGCGATACTTATTAAGATGTATGTATATGTATATATGTATCTTATGTTAAGATTGCATAGCAGTCTTGGTCTCCTAGCAACTTGCTGGCCAATCCAGCCTGTTCATAATTTTACGGATCTCAGATTGCTATAGACGGCATTACTACAGTTTTTTTTTTCAGTGAGTTCGGAGCATTTCAGTGGTCAGTGGTCATCAAGTAGTGGACTATGGTCCATATTCAGAGCTTTTCTGACCATAATTCAGCTGCAGTAGTTTCCCCAAACATAAACCAGCACAGTTTAGGTGCATATATCTGATAATGTCTTATCCAATCAAATATATTCATGCTATGGTCAAGCCTGTAGACATGTGATAAGATGAGATGTTGATGCTATGACTCAAGAGCATCAACTGTACATGTCCCGTCTGTCACCACCCTCTGCCACTTCTTACAATAAACAAGCACGGAAAAAAGCAAACTTAGAGTAACAAAATATGTTGGAGAGCACTGCTATGGGACCATATTGTTAATGCAACAGGCATTATCTAACTATACAACATTATCTAAAGTAATTGATAATTCTTATACAAGGTTTAAAGAGAATATTTTATTAATAGTACTACATTGAGAATTACATACTTGAAATTATTACAAATGGTGTGGTTAAAACCAGGATGCATAATGTAATTCGACCTGAGTGAAAGAGGTTTAAAGTAATGGTAAAGCTTTAGCAAAGCAACATGGAGCTTGTGGTCTGGCCTGATGGCCTAATGGCCTAAAGTAAAGAAGAAGAGCAGGAAAAAATAATATAGCTCCAGAAGGGCACAAGCATCAGTAACAATCCTCTTTTATCCTGTCCTTGACATCCACGACAGTGAGCAAAGGCTTGCAACTCATCATTGTCATCAGTGTGGTAAGGACTACAAAATGACCCTTTTGTTAAGGGGGTTGGAACGCGGAAATGTAGATAATTTTCGACCCGACCTAAATTCTGATCATAATCCACACAAAAGTTTGGGGTTGGTAAGACTTTTTAAAACTTCTAGAAAGAAGTCACTTATGTTTACCAAGGCTGCAATTATCTGATCAAAAATATAGTAAAAACTGCAATATTGTGAAATCTTAATACAAATAAAATTTTATATTTTCTATTTACATATATTTTAAAATGTCAGCATTATTACACCAGTCTTCAGTGTCACATGATCCGTCAGAATTCATACTAATTTGCTGATTTAGTGCTCAAGGAACATTTCAGTAACATCCCACTGAAATGATATAATCCCTTTGATACCAAAGTTCAAAAGATCTGATATTTACTGTCCATTTCTTGTCTTTACTGTCACTTTTGATCCATCTAATGCATCGTTGCTGAATTAAAAATCTTACTGGCCCTGAACTTTTCAACGGTAGTATACATGCATATACATTGGGGCAAAAAAGTATTTAGTCAGCCCCAATTGTGCAAGTTCTCCCACTTAAAAAGATGAGAGAGGCCTGTAATTTTCATCATAGGTATACCTCAACTATGAGAGACAAAATGAGAAAAAAAAATTCAGAAAATCACATTGTAGGATTTTTAAAGAATTTATTAGCAAATTATGGTGGAAAATAAGTATTTGGTCAATAACAAATTTCATCTCAATACTTTGTTATAAACCCTTTGTTGGCAATGACAGAGGTCAACATTTTCTGTAAGTCTTCACAAGGTTTTCATACACTGTTGCTGGTATTTTGGCCCATCCCTCCATGCAGATCTCCTCTAGAGCAGTAATGTTTTTGGGCTGTCGCTGGGCAACACGGATTTCAACTCCCTCCAAAGATTTTCTATGGGTTGAGATCTGGAGACTGGCTAGGCCACTCCAGTACCTTGAAATGCTTCTTACGAAGCCACTCGTTGTTGTGTTTGGGATCATTGTCATGCTGAAGACCCAGCCACGTTTCATCTTCAATGCCTTGCTGATGGAAGGAGGTTTTCACTGAAAATCTCACGATACATGGCCTCATTCATTTTTTCGTTTACACGGATCAGTCGTCCTGGTTTTTGCAGAAAAACAGCCCCAAAGCATTATGTTTCCACCCCCATGCTTCACAGTAGTTATGGTGTTCTTTGGATGCAACTCAGCATTCTTTCTCCTCCAAACACGACAAGTTGAGTTTTTACCAAAAAGTTATATTTTGGTTTCATCTGACCATATGACATTCTCCCAATCCTCTTCTGGATCATCCAAATGCTCTCTAGCAACCTTCAGACGGGCCTGGACATGTACTGGCTTAATCAGGGATTTGAGTCCCTGGCGGCGCAGTGTTACTGATGGTAGCCTTTGTTACTTTTTGGTCCCAGCTCTCTGCAGGTCATTAACTAGGTCCCCCCCGTGTGGTTCCTGGATTTTTGCTCACAGTTCTTGTGATCATTTTGACCCCACGGGTGAGATCTTGCATGGAGCCCCAGAACGAGGGAGATTATCAGTGGTCTTGTAAGTCTTCCATTTTCTAATAATTGCTCCAACAGTTTCTTCACACCAAGCTGCTTACCTAATGTAGATTCAGTCTTCCCAGCCTGGTGCAGGTCTACAATTTTGTTTCTGTGTCCTTTGACAGCTCTTTGGTCTTGTCCATGGTGGAGTTTGGAGTGTGACTGGTTGAGGTTGTGGACAGATGTCTTTTACACTGATAACAAGTTCAAACAGATGCCCTTAATACAGGTAACCAGTGGAGGACATAGGAGCCTCTTAAAGAAGAAGTTACAGGTCTGTGAGAGCCAGAAATCTTGCTTGTTTGTAGGTGACCAAATACTTATTTTACCGAGGAATTTGCCAATTAATTTTTTAAAAATCCTACAATGTGATTTTCTGAATTTTTTTTCTCATTGTCTCTCATAGTTGATTTATACCTATGATGAAAATTACAGGCCTCTCTCATCTTTTTAAGTGGGAGAACTTGCACAATTGGTGGCTGACTAAATACTTTTTTTCCCCACTGTATATGCACTATATATAAGTTTACCAAAACTTATTTGATTTGGTTCTTTTTCAGTGTATACATATATAGAAAGAGGGAGAGAAAGAGATTAACAGATAGATAGATAGATAGATAGATAGATAGATAGATAGATACATAGATAGATCAGCTTGTAGACAGACAAACAGACAGACGACAGATAGACAATCAAGATATATAATATATAGATAGATAGATAGATAGATAGATAGACAGATAATTTTTTATTTAGATAATCTGGCCATTGAAAAAGTAGCAGAAGGGTTCTGCTGACTGTATTTTAGCAGTCAAGCAGCTTTTAAAGAGCTGTGAGCCTAATCTTGTACAAGGAAAGGAACAGTGCAGACTGTTCTGTGGTAAAATAAAATGTGTGGGATCAGAGCAGATAACATTTCCCCTTTACTCCTGAAGAATAGTTTTACAGGTCTGCAGAGGAATGCATTACAAAAAGACTCTGTAGCAGAAATATTGTCATGCACCACAATATTTTTTTATGCTTGGGTGTTTATAGATTGCCACGGATACCATACAATATATAGATGATACTCCCAAACCCATGTTTGATAATGGAAGAAGAGCAGCTGGGTGCTGATCAGTCAGTCATTCAGATGATAAATAGAGCATACAGCTGAGATGACTGTAAAAATGCACCAAAATCCCAAAAAGCACCTGGGTGTGAACACAGTGCACACACAGTGAGGATTCCAACCCCTGCTAGGCGAGTAATCTCTAGACCTCTCCGCGATACAGCATGCCAGCCCACCATCCTATACACCCCCACAGCGAATGTAATCCAGCTGAGATTAGATGTGATTCACAACACACACAAACATGCACACCCACTCACAGCATGAGCTATACTGTGCTTTACAGAGACAATCTTTAGCTTCAGGAAGAGATAACTGAGGTTTCTCCTCTCACAGGGGCCTCGCTCTCACCTGAAACAAGGACTCACTGGCTCACCTTAAAGGCATAATTAAAAAATTAAAATTCTGACATTGATTTTTCACCCTTATGTTAATCATGAAAACTTCTGCCAAAAATGAAAGGGTTTTTTGATTCAGTCAATCCAACCTTTTCAGCAATTGTGCCGCTTAAGCTACTGTACCTGATGTGATTAATGAATTTGACAAAATATTTTAACCAAAAGACAAAAACTATGACAAAAGCAACCATGTAAAAATTCAAATTACTTCTAACATGTATGACTTTCTTCCATGACACAAAAGAAGAAATTCAATTAAATGTCCAAGCTGCTCTTTTTAATATAGAATATATGTATATATTATACATTTGGGGTCAGTAAAACCATTTTTTTATTACAATTTCAGGCAAGGATGCCTTAAACAGTTCTGACAGTAAAGACTTTAACATTGTTAGAAAAATTCTTTTAAAATAAATGTTTTTTTTATGAATGTTGAACATTCTATTCATCAAAGAATCCAGAAAAACTCTTTGAAACAGTGCATGTATAACAATGTTTCTTGAGCACCAAATCAGCATAACAGAATGATTTTTGAAGGATCATGTGACACTTAAAACTGGAGTAATGGCGGCTGAAAAAAAGTTATTTTAAATTGTAACAATATTTCAAAATGTTACTGTTCTTACTATATTTTTATTAAATTAATGCAGCCTTGGTGAGCGTAAGAGACTTAATGACCCTAAACATTTGAGCAGTTCTTACTTCAAAGGTTTTCTTTAACAGAATAGTTTTTTTTGAGCCCAAAGAAAACTTCTGATTATCTTACCTCCATAATTGAAAATCTTTACTTGAGAACTGATTCAAAAACAGCAATAGGATACAGATGCATGCCAGAAGAGCCTTGAACATGCGCGCACACACACACACACACAAAACGCACACACACACTAAATCCAGCCCACCATGTAGTCCTCCATCGCCCACATACTCTACTGCTCACGCTTTACGTCAAAGAATAGACAAAAGTTTAGATGCCTTTGAATATTTTAGTTGTTCTCTGCACTATTTAGGGAGTTTATCTGAAATAGTCATCGGTTTAATAAAATTTTCCTAAAAAAAGTGTTAAATATTTCAGGCAGCAGTGAAATCCATTACAGGCCCTTTAATAGTATCCAGGGAACATGTATGTGTGTCAGGTGGGTACCTGCTAGCTGAGGGTTTAAATGGACACCAGTGGCACACAACCACAGGAGAGAGACATTATTATGAACAGTTCAGATCACAGACATAAACTTTATTACAAATTTATATAGTTTTATTCACTATGCATTTTCACAATATAAATATATTATGGATTTTTTTTCCATAGTTTTTGGACTATGCAAAAAGTATAAAACACTAAAATAAAATGTTATCTCAATTTTAGCCACTTTTAATCTGCAATTTAGATAAACGCACTTAAAAAAAAAAAGTCTGCCACAAAGAATGTATCTAGTACCTAGTGAAAGCAACATAATATGATGGAAAAACCAAAGGGAAAAAAAGCAAAACATCTCACAAGGGGGTCATTAAAAGTCTATTATGTTTAAAAGTGCTTAAAATACACCTATTCAGCTCTGACGGGTTCATAAAGAGGGTAGGATGCCATTACGCAGTGTATGGTGCAGTTTTAAAGCACCCCTGAGGTTTCAGGAGCGGGTGATGGTGAGCCGGATGTGCATTCTGCCCTCTCAGCCGATCAATTCCCAGGCTAATGTTCCCCTCTTTTGTGGCATATGCCTCCCTCTCTCTGCCTTCTAACTCTCGCTCTCTCACTCACTCACACTCTCTGCCTCTCTAAGGTTGAACTTGTTAAATATTCCATAATGCCTCAATCTCAGAGCTGTGTTTATAGAGCCTTGTCCAAAATTGATCTAGTGTGACAGAGTTCACTGCTTCTAAAGAGCTCTCTTCATTGTGTGTTTGACCTAGAGGGCCCCTGTTGAAATACCTAGGTAGCCATCGCTCTACTATTGTATTACAACAGACGTTCTTGGGACAATGTCTGAATTCACAGCAGAACAGAAATAGTTGACAACTCTTTGGGGACAAGACCAACATACACACTAAAGCCCCACTGCCAGCGATTTTATCAATCAAGTTCACCTGGCTGTTGCATTGTTGATAGCTATGCAAGTAGGCATTTAAGTCGCTGAATGCGCTAACTAGGGATTTGCTAAACTATACCGACTAGTCACTAGGTGACTAGTGAATCACTGGTCGACTATTCAGTATCAAGGAAGGCTGAAAAATAAGGTCCCACTAGACTTTGATCAAAATAAGCTGGCACATTACCAACCTTCAATGTTGAAAACCCTTCAAATGATCTACAATTTTAATGCTAAATGTTGTAAAATGTTAACAAAATACTTATTAATCAACACTGAAATTTTACCAAGATCTGTATGAAAGATGTTGAAAAAATGTTGTGGTATCAATGTTGATTCCATTTGCGAAATAGAAACAAAATTCAGCAGTGATTCAACGTTAACGCTGCATTATGTTGATTCATCCACAAAACTGCTGAAATGTCAGCTGGGAAGTTTCTTACAGGGTGTTCACACTGAACACATTCTTGCATTCCAAAACTGCAAAACGAAGCCCCAAGACACTTTTTAAAAATGTTCAATCATTCATGTTTTCAAAACTCTCTTTAAAGCTGAATGATCTCCAGTTATTATGTAACTGCATGAAAGAGATTTAGCACAACAGAATCACAGAGATAACACATGTGAGGCCATCAGGACACTCCATCTTCAAAAAAATGTATAAACATAAAGCTCATCCAAAGGGTGGGTCTCTAGCTTTCCTGTTTTTAACTCAGAATCTTATTATTTGTTTATTCTTTACTCTAAGTCTTCACAGCCACTACCAATCTGAAGGAAAGTCCAGACAGCTGGGATCAGATTAGGACAGAAGTCTCGCCAGAGTCTCTTCACTTCATGAGAACAGCCTTGGCTTTACATTCAGTCTTGCAGATTAGACATGCCACCAATGGGATAAACCATCTGATCAACCTGGAAGGTGACCAACCATTATGAGGCACTTGGGGACAGCCTAATCTGAAACAGATTACACCATAATATAATAATAATAGCCTGGCACACTGTGTGGCAAAAGTGGCAGATCCTTTAAAAAATGCTGAATCATATAGTGATGTGCCTTATCTGGAAACACATCAATAATAGCAAAACTAATGATGAACGAAATCAAATTCAAAAACTTAAAAATGAAATTTTTAATGAACATTTACATTAAAATTACAATGCATGGGTGTCTATAGACCCTTTCACAAATACAGTCTTTACTGGTAAATTACCAGTAAATTTCAGTTAACAGATCATGTGTGAATAGGATATTTTCAAAAATTCAGGTAAATTCGTCTGGGAATTTATGGTATGAGAAGTTGTAACATTACCGTTAAGGTGCTCTGTGTGAACGCAACACAAGACTACCAGTATGAGAATGTACAAGTTCAGAACGTGTTGCTGATGTAAGACAGTGGTTCCCAACCCTGGTCCTGGAGGCACATCAACACTGCACCTTTCGCATTTCTCCTTTCTCTGACACACCAATTTTAGGTCTTGAATTCTCTACTAATGAGCTGATGACCTGAATCAGGTGTGTTTGATTAAGGAGACTTGCAAAACGTGCAGTGTTGGGGTGCCTCCAGGACCAGGGTTGGGAACCACTGATGTAAGATGTCTACTCTGGGCCAATCATATAATGCATTTGATGCATTTACGCCGCGCTCCGCGGAAGTCAAATAAATGTCTAAGATCATCTAATAGATGAGAAGTTCTGTCTTTGCCAGGTTGAGTTGCAGGTGATGCTCTTTCATCCATGCCGAGATGTCCGTCAGGCAGTATGAAATCTAAGCAGGTACCGTTGAATCTTCTGGTTGAAATGAGAAGTAGAGCTGCGTGTCATCAGCATATCAATGATAGGAAAAACTATGCGCCTGAATGATGGGTCCCAGTGATGTAGTGTATATAGAGAAGAGGAGGGGCCCAAGAACTGATCCCTGAGGAACCCCAGTGACCAGTTGATGTGATTTGGATTCCTCTCCTCCCCAAGCCACCGTGAAGGACCTACCTGTGAGGTAAGACTCAAACACGTGGAGTGCAATTCCAGTGATGCCCAGAGGGTGGACAGAAGGATTTGAAGATTAATCTATGAGAATGAGAACTGAATTGCCGATTTTAGACAACAATATGCATAAAACAATCTGTAAATAACCCCTCTAAGTTCGAAACTACAGTACAGTCACACTCAGCATTTGTGTGTAAAGACAATTGGTCTCTTTCATTAAGCCTGCATACACACTTTGTGCTTAAAATATGCACATAAAGATTTTCACAAGCAAATTGTGATTCACCAGTAACATACAGTAGCACTGCATACACTGGGTGGCCTTATAACCTTGTTAAGATTGAATTTTATAGATAGATAATTCATCTTTAATATATTTCATCATATTCAATCCTTGGATCCATATAAGCACCACCTCTATTAAGGCAAAGAGATCTCACAGTGACTAATAAACACATCTGGATTCAGTGTATAAATGTACCTGTGGGATATTTGTGACAACAGCCAAATAAACTGAAGTGCAGCTTTGTTCGTCAAGTGCGAAACTCACCATTTTCAAAAAATCTATAAGAGCTCAGTGGATAAGAGTGCCAACTTGACCCCTTTTATTTTTTTATACTTTGAAGGTAATTTACAGATGGACTTTAATTTACAGATGGGCTTTGAGGGAGTGGAGTCATATATACAAGAAATATTTTCTTCAGAGAAGGTTCCATTTTGTTGGTTAAATATTAAAGTGGGAAAACTAACATGATTCTGATTGGTACAGTGAATACGTCTATATACATTTATCATGCAAAAAGAAATACATTCATGTAGGCCCAGTATAGCAGGCTATAGCCAAGACAGACTGAGCAAGTTGTAATCTCCGAAACTCTCAATCCTTTAAAGTTAACCACTGAAGTGAACACTTTCATGGCAAATCATTCTGACATTCTTAGGCAAACAGCCCAGAAAAAAAACTGACCTGCCCCCTCTCTCTTTACTCTCTTTCTCTTGCTCTCTCTCTCTAAAAACATTTTAACTATGTTTAAAATATTTGACACATTTACATTGTAAATATCAGTGTTGTAGTGCTCCAGACTGGACTCTGTCTCACGTATGAATATAAGACCATATTTTCATGGTCTTGGCCTTGTCTTGGATTCAAGCATTTGAACTTGGTCTTGACTTGGATTCGACCCTACCCTTGTGGAAAAAGAAGTGTGTTTAATTGTATTGAATGTACACTCGTAGTGTACTTCAAATCTTAAAAGTATATTTTAAAAAACTGTAGCTCTAGATAGTGTAATATTAATTAAAATAAAGGCCAAGTGTAGTTAGAGAGAGTATACTTTCATGACTATGTTTCTTAGCACACTTAAATACACTTTTAAAAATTGTAATTTGTAATAATATTAAATTTGGTTAAAGTTAAAGTTTGAATGTACATACTAATGCACAAGTAATTGATTATAATTTTAACTGTAATTTGTTATTTAATATACATTTGAAGTAAATATATTTTAAATGTACTAAACTGCAACTTCAACAATACAAATGTACAATTAAAAATACATTTAATAAATACATGACATACAGGTTTCAATAGCAATGACATTAAAGTACATTTTATTTTACCATAAATGCCTGTCAGTGACAATTGCGAGTAAACAAATAAATAACATGCATTTAAGTGCCAGAAAACATTTAGTATTCATTATTCTTTTGAAGTATAATATTTCCGTAATAAGTACACTCTTTAAAAGTATGCTAAATTTGAACTTCTGGTCTCAGTCTTGACTCAGACCTAACCTACTTTGACTCCAATGAGCTTGTCTTGACTACAACATTGGTAAATATGTTATTGGCCTACTGGGTCAACTGATTGAACTGTTCTTACAGTAGCAGCCACGGATCTATGGAAAGTAACGTCTCGGGTTACGTATGGTAACCCTCGTTTCCTGAAGGAGGGAATGGAGACGTCACGTCGGAGGACCGACAAATTGGGAATTGGGATCTCTCTTAGAGGGACCAATCTACTTTGAGTGTAAACTCCGACCATGCACCTTTTTGCACATCATGCGATTATTCACCACACACTCCAGCATGCATGCTGATCATCAGCGTGAGTATAATAGGGCAGCAGATCAGCGCCTATTCAGGTTTTCGCTAGGAGCCGAGCCGGTGACCGCCGCTCAGCTGGTACGGCGTGTGGCGACGGGACGGGATGACCGACGAAATTGGGATCCTACCAAAAGGCCACAGCTACTGCCTGTGTCCTGTGGAAGCCACCTGCGCCCATACTTTTTGGCGTAGGCCAGGGCCTGCACAAAAGGACCAGCTACTGCTACTATGGCACTACCCTTATAGACTGATACACTGGTGCAACGACCCTTCCATCGCCAGGGAATTTTTCGGAGCAATACACATATGGATATCCCTTAGGTGCATATGGAAGAATGAGGTGATTGAACCCTCTTGGAATGGAAGAAGTCTGCCGGGGAAACACGGGCTCAGGCTATACCGTGGACTTTAAACATATGGGATCCACTTAGGTCTTACATATGGAACCCAGCCTTCTACCGGTTCTCGAGGATTCAGTGAGTGAAGGCCTGGCGCCGGACGCTCCGCCACGTCTGGCTGCCGAGGGGACGGAGGAACTCAACAGGGTCTGCTGTATGGACTCTCTGGCGTGGTTTTGCAAGCCGACCCGAAGCCAGGGCCCCTCAGTGCTTCTACACGTTTGAGGTGAGAACACAGGAGGATACTGTCTCCACACGAAGGCTATAAAATCTGGTGAACGTGTTAGGGGTTGCCCAGTCCGCAGCTCTACAGATATCCGCCAGCTAGGCTCCACGAGCCAGCGCCCAGGAGGATGCAACACCTCTAGTTTAGTGACATGTAGACCTTAAGCTCGAGGGACAGAGCAAAGCTATGGCTGGGTCTGCCTCCTCCGAGGGCATCGCTTGGAGGTTCACCACCTGATCCCCGAAGGGAGTAGCGGGAACCTTGGGCACATAGCCGTGCCGGGGCCTCAGGATTACCTGGGAGTTAGCCGGCCTGAGCTCTAGGCATGATTCGTCGAACGAAAATGTGTGCAGGTCCCCTACCCTCTTGATGGAGGCCAATGCTAGCAGGAGCAAAGTCTTCATTGAAAGGAACTTCAGCTCAACCGCCTGCAAAAAGGCTCAAATGGGCCCTGCTGTAGTGCCGTGAGCACCAGAGTCAGGTCCCACGAGGGAATAGAGGGGGGCCGTGGAGGATTTAACCTTCTCGCCCCCTTAAGGAACCTGACGACCAGGTCATGCTTCCCCAACGACCTCCTTCTACGGGGTCGTGGTTAGCAGCGATTTCAGCGTCATAAACTTTAAGGGTGGAGGGAGACAGCCTTCGCTCCAACCCTTGCTGCAAGAAGGACAGCACAACTCCGATCGGGCATCTTCGGGGGTCTTCTCGGCGAGAAGAACACCACTCAACGAACAGGTTCCACTTCAAGCGTAGGCGCTCTCGCTGAAGTGATGGTGTCAACTACCTCTTGGGGTAGGCCACTCAGAACCTCTGCGTCCCGTCCAGGGACCGGACATGAAGTTTCCAGAGGTCTGGACGCGAGTGCCAAAGGGTGCCCCGTCTCTGAGTCAGTAAATCCTTCCTCAGAGGAATCAGCCAAGGAGAGGCTGTCGCGAGGAGCATTAGTTTTGGGAACCAGGTCCGGGAAGGCCAATAGGGTGCCACCAGCAGGACCTGCTCCTCGTCTTCCCTGACCTTGCACAGTGTCTGTGCTAGAAGGCTCATTGGGGGAAACGCATATTTGTGAAGGCCCCGCGGCCAGCTGTGTGCCAGTGCGTCCGTGCCGAGTGTTCCCTCGGTCAGGGCGAAGAACAACTGGCAGTGAGAGGTTTCTGGAGAGGCAAACAGGTCTACCTGAGCGGCTCTGAAACGTCCCCAAACCAGCTGGACCGTCTGGGGATGGAGTCGCCATTCTCCCGGGAGCACAGCTCGGGACAGCTCGTCGGCTGCCCGGTTGAGTAGCCCAGGAATGTGAACAGCACTAAGCGACCTCAGATACTTCTGACTCCAGAGGAGGAGGTGGCGGGCGAGTTGCGATAAGCGACGGGAGCGCAGACCACCTTGCCGGTTGATGTACGCAATGGTCGCTGTATTGTCCGTGCGGACTAGTACATGCTTGCCTCGTAAGCGCCCTTTGAGACGGCCCCGGGCAAGGTGCACTGCCAGCAACTCGAGGTAGCCAGTGCAGTTGGGGCCCCATCCAAACCCCTGACACTGCAAGCCCATTATACGTGGCCCCCCAGCCGGTGGTTGAGGCATCCGTGTAAACCACAGCATGCCTGGAGCCCTGTTCTAGGGGCATTCCTGCCTGGAGGAATGTAAGGTCTGACCACGGGGTGAAGGTTTTGGTGGCAGGCCGGTGTAACTTGGACCCGGAAGGTGCCGCGTTGCCACGCTCACCTCGGGACTCGGCCATGGAGCCATTGCTGCAGCGGTCTCATATGGAGCAGTCCCAGCGGCATGACTGCCGCCGTAGCTGCCATATGCCCCAGGAGCCTCTGAAACTCTTTCAGTGGGACCGCCGTCCTGCTCTTACCGAGTCCCCTCCATACCGGGAAAAGAGATCCTCTGCGTCGGGGAGAGTTTGCTCTTTTCCCAGTTGACCCGAAGTCCCAACAGGCTGAGGTGTGAAAGCACAAAGTCCCTGTGCTCGCACAACTGATCATGAGACTGCTTCGTCGAGGTAGTTGAAAATGCGAATGCTCCTGTCTCCAATGGACAAGGGGTACCGCCGCAACATTACGTAAGACACGGGCACATGGACAACCCGGAGGCAGCCTCGTACTGATATTCTCGTCTTCGGAAAACATGAAGTTACGCGTCCTTAGCGACGCTCTGCAAACCATCTCTGGGACGGATGCACCCAAGGATGCTTCCTCGTTAACATCTTGAAGCGGTAACCGGTGAGGGGCCCGGTTCCAGACACGCAGGTCCCAAGATTGGTCGAACCCACCGCCTTTCTTGGTTGCATGAAGTAGGAGCTGTACAACCCCGTCTTCATATCGGCTGGAGGGAACGGCTCTCTAACGCATCCTTCGCCAGTAGGACTGCGACCTCCGCCCGCAAGACAGGACCATCGGCTGCCTTCACTGTTGTGAAGCGGATGCCAATGAACTTGGGGGGGGGGGGACGCCGGGCGACTTAATCGCATAGCCGAGCCTGACGGTTCGTAGGAGCCATCGAGACGGGCTGGGTAGTTCTAGCCAGGCTCCCAGACACCGCGCTAGTGACATCAATGTAACTACAGGCGTACCCGCAGTGGGGCAGTGCGGAAAACGCAGGACCCGGCTCGGGCGTCTCGTAGCCGGTCCGAGGCGGGGTCTGAGTGTGTGCAACACTGACTTGCGTTTGAGCAGAGGGTGCGTGGGTATTCCGTTGGTTCGTCCTCCCGATCCGCCCACATGCTGCTCACTGGCGAGAGAGGAGGGTGAGTGTGATACGCACTAGATCGTCCACAACCCCCGTCCCCTCTGGGGACCCAAAAAAAATAGAGGAATTGCTCTTTGTCAAGAATTTTGTGTACCACCTACCGAGAGTCATGGATGGAAAAAATGAAAAGATTCTCTGCCGGCCCTCCTCCGGGGGAGGGGAGGGTGTGCTTACCATCTCCTGACGACACGTCCTCCACCTGCTGGTCGCCCTCTCCGGGGCCTCTTGCTCTTTCGCTAGCCACCCGTTGGCGGGGGCCGGACAGGCGGGGCGCCTGCCCTGCGACCGCTCCACAGCACCGCTATTGTGCCGTGGCCTCAGTCTGCTTTTGGGCAACGGAGAACTGCTGTGCGAAGTTCTCCACCGTGTCGCCGAATAGGCCGGTCTGGGACACGGGGGCGTTTAAGAATCGTGTCTTGTCCGTCTCGCGCTTGTCAGCCAGTCACAGCCAGAAATGGCTTTCCTGGACCACCATAGTGGACATCGCCCGACCCAGAGACCGCGCCGTAACCTTCATCGCTCGTGGCGCGAGGTCCGCCGTGGTGTGGAGTTCTCTGCGAACTTCCGGGTCGTGACCACCCTCGTGCAAGTCCCTCAGTGCCTTGGCCTGGTGCCCTTGCAATCACGCCGTAGCGTGTAAGGCGGAGGCAGCTTCTCCACAGGTCGTATAGGTATCGCTGGCCAGTCGAGTACCTACAGCCCCGGGAGGGGAGGCACGGTTCTCCCTGCCGGTTGGAGGCGGTATTAGGACACAACTGCATCGCAACTGACCGCTCCACCGGGGGGACCCTTGTAACCCCCTATCTGCTCCATCATCGAGGGTGGTGAGGGAGGAGGAATCAGCAGATCGGTTTCCGTCAGTAAAAAGGTGCCGTCCACGACCTGTTGTGTTCCTCATGCACCTCCGGGAAGAAAGAACCAGCGCGGACCACCCCGAGAACCAGTCGTGCAACCTTGAGGGCTCGGGACACGGTGAAAGTCTTCACTCGAGCCCTACCCCTACGGCGGCCCGGGAAAGCATAGCCATTATTTCTGGATCCGATCCAGGCATTGCTACGGTCCCGGAGGAGAGCAGCGCAGCCGAATCTTCCTCTCCAGAAAGCTCTCCCTCAGATGCAGCGATCGACATCCGATTGTCGGGGGGAGCCTCTGAAGAAACAGGTGTTACCCCTGGGAGGGTCCAGCCTGCTCTTTTTGAGAGCTCCGCTGGTTTCGAAGTGCCGGCGGGCTTGGGCATCCCCGGAGGGGAATTCCTCACCGTGACCTTAAGACCAGTCCGCCCACTGCTAGAAGAAGGACTCCCCCGGCTGCCACCAGAGGGAACCCTAGATCTGGGCAGTGGCACGGGCACTCCGCCCCCTTGCAGGTAACGGAGTCCGGTCCGCAACTCCGAGATGGTCATACCCCCGCAATGGGAGCATGAGCCATCCACGAAAGCCACCTCAGCGTGCTTCATGCCCAGGCCCGAGAGGCAGCGATCATGACCATCACCCAGTGCCAGGTAACGACCACATCCAGAACGCCCGGGTGATACGTTGTCTATAGCAAGACCCACATCGTCTTTATAAAGACGTAACGTCAAGTTTGCCAAGCAACGTCGTCTTTAGAAAGACGCACCCGGATTTGCTCTTTTAGGGGAAAAAGCTCTTTAGCGTGCTGAGACGCACAGGGGAGATGATCATCTGCAACACAAACAGGGGGTAGTGCAGCCTGATGTGTGCAACCCACTCGACACGGGAAACCACCACCGCTGAAGCGCCGTACCGCCAACACAAAGAGCTCTCCAAGAGCGCGCTGAACTCGTTCAGTCTTTTCTCTCAGTAGAGTAGTCAGGAGCAGAACGATGTGATCGCTCGGCTCCGAAGCGAAAAGCTGAATATGCGCTGCATCTGCTGCCTACTTATACTCACGCTGTGATCAGCAGCAGCTGGATGCAATAATCTCATGCCAATGTGCATTGGCTCGTTTTAGTTTACACTCGAAGTAGATTGGTCCTCTAAGCGAGATCCCAATTCGTCGATCATCCGACATGGTGTGTGGGGGGGATGTGTGGTGGGGGGGGGGTTACTCGGAGTGACCGACTGAAAGGGAACTTGTGGACAGAGACACAAGATAATTAATTGAGTGACTAACCAATGCAACCCAAGAAACAGGAATTAGACCAATAAACAAAACAACTGGCAAAACTTATTGAGGAGGGAAAATAATGCTCTCCTAGCTAACGGGGCAATGAGTTCACACAATATATTCAAAAGACGTATTTGTGACATCAACTCCTATAACTGTCTGCAAACCATAGCTGTTTTGTGGAACACTTCTCATGACAAACATCTGACTGATCAGACAGTTTAACCTGAGATTACGGAGTGCTTGATTTGATGCAGACTTGACAGAGTGTCAGTACTGCACCTGATCGCGTCTGAATGATCATGGAAGGTAAAATAATAATCACAACTATTACATAATTTTAATTAAGCATCCCAAGCCCATGCCACTAAGAAAAAAAACAGCCCAAAGTAGCGCAATTACCATGTCCCAAATATAAAAATTTAATTTCCATCCCTAAAATACATATTTTACAGTCATTGTTATGCACATTTATCATAAACACAGCTCAAATGCTAAAACTGTGCTAAATGTTTTGGGCCACAGTCGGTAGAAGCACTAGTGTGGCCCAAAACATTTAGCACAGTTTTATTACAGGTAGAATGCTAAATGTTTCAGTACAAGCATTTCAACCAAATGTAATTTATGCAATATTTCAAACCTTTAACCCACTGGGAAAAAATCAATCCATGGTAACAGTTTAAAAGCAGCCCAATTTCGTGGAAAAAAAACAACATCAACCCTGCATCCAACACGAGCTGCAGAATTCAGATTTGACTGATCACGGGTCAAAAGTAAGGAGAGATAACTGACGAGATATGTTGGAGGATTTGCTCCTCAACAGATACCGAGCTCATTGACAAATATCTTTTATCGTAAGATGTGCTCCCTTTACACAGTGCGCGCATGATCGCGAAATCGAAAGTGAACAGCTAGCGCTCATTCAAATGTGATTTCAATACCCCGCATACTGATAGCAGCTCCCCGATGTGTGAAATTTATATACAATATTAGAATGTTTGCGGGAGCCCACACAAAAATCGCAGGAGCGGATGGGAGCATGCGATAATGGTCAGAAATTCAGCGAAATTCAATTCAGTTTCTATCACACAGCGGTGCTGTCAGTCAGTGAGCGCCGTAACAGATGACGTCAAATCTTGCAGGATTCCATAAATAAACTACACAGAACTCCACTATTCGGACAACTATACATAATGAAAAGATGATACAAAATGTAATACTTTGAAAAATGGCATTTAAGACTTTTTAATACTTATTAAGGGCCTTAATTTTCTCTAAATTGATTTATCAACTTTTAATACTTTTTAAGACCCCACGGACACCCTGTTATAGATTTAGGCTATTTATGTAATATTCAGATTTAGTTTTATTTCACCTTTTTTAAGGAAACTGATTATAACGGCTTTAGTTTTAGTTTAAAAAAACAACACTGAATGTTATTAGTCACATAATTTAACTGTTGTGATGCATTACAAACAATTAAAACAAACAATTAAATAGTGAGTCTATTGATGGTTAAGTACCAGTTTAACACAGACTGGAACTAATTGGAATTGACTGATGCACAATAAAGCATGAAATGTGTATAAAAAAAAATAAAAAATCAAGATTGCAGATGCCATAATTAACAACCCATGAAAAATGTTACTTACAGTATTTTTTTAAATGTCTGCTTCTGCTCAGATGAAACGTTTGCACTAGTTTAACATTTTTGCACCAATGTAACCAACCATAGGCATGTTCATTGTGTGTATAAACAATCATTAATCAGAGGCATGTAAATTAGGTCTATCAGTAATAAAAAAAAACTGGTGCTAAATTCACTTCATGTTGCACCGCTCACTTGCAATACAGGCAAGAGCAAAAATGATAAATTAATAAAAAATTATAACAAGGCATAACAATATATATATTTTGCTTTAAATGAGAGTCTAGAACTCAAATGTCAAATTATAAGCAGTAACAGTGTTAGAAAGTGTCTAGCTGTCATTTAGCTGTTAATAACCATGTCTGTTTGGATGAGATCAGAGTGTGATGTGAGGGGCCAGAGATGCGGACCCATTCTGTGATAAGTCTAAAAATGTATCTTGATGGAGCTGCCACATTACCATGCAGGCTTGGCGTCTTCATTTGCTGCCACTACAGCAGACAAAGGCTGAAGTGTGTTCACTGCCAAAACACAGACTTCAGCTGACCTGCTGCTGTCTGACACCTTGTACAATCTACTGCGTTCTAACAGCCTCCAAACTCTGAGAAGGTGAATATGCGATTATCAAACCTGCACCTTCTTTTAAACACCCCAGTGAATTTTCAAAGAGCACATTCCACGCTCTCCAATTCCTCATTGATTTCTAAAGAGAATAAACGCTTACAATAAGGACTCAGTGAAATATACAGAACATTACAACACTTTCACAACACCCCCACACCAATCCACCCACTCATTTTCCACTCCTACACCCTCTCTCTAGTACAAAAGTTATCAAATGAAATGGGAAAACCAGTCAGCCAATGTATCATACACAGGGGGGAGTCGCATCTTAGGCTGAAACTTCCTAGCTTAATGGAGTTTGAGGTCTCAGACTCAGTAGAAACAGCATGTAAAGAGACACACAAGAGAAGACTGGTAGTTTGAATGTAACTGCATGTCTAGTTATTCTTCTTCCATTGATAATACACTACATGTATGTGGGGAGCATCATATGCAACACACTGTGTGCAGTAACATGAAGTGGAAACTAAATCCGTTTTAAAATGCCTGTAAATCCATCCTATAAATTCACAAATCAGTGCACGAATAAGCATTTTAGGTTAACAAAATTCTAACAAAAAAAAAATTGTTTTGAACTGAGGAAGCTCTTATGATACCACGTCTGTCTCTGACAGACAAGTCGACCTGTGATCAGGCTCTGCCCCACCTATATCAGCCAGGTCGACCCCTGCCAAAGTCATTCGCGCATTCTTCCTATGGGAGACTGGAGCAAGCTCTCTCAGCACATCCTGACTTTAGTGATTTCGCTAAACTGTTCAACCGGCGGGCCGTCATTGGAATCCATCACTGAACGCGAGGGCAGTTGGACTGGATATTGTTGAGTGACATCCTTAAAAATTCCAATAGTGTCCGTGTCAAGATGGCTATCAAAAAAAAAAAAAAAAAAAGAAAAAAAAAAAAAAAAAAAAAAAAAAAACAACAAAAACAAAAACAAAAAAATAAAGGTTTAATTACCTTAGACCAACAGGCTAACGTGTTGTGACACGTATGAGGTTTGCATCACTTCTCAGCCATTATGTCGATGGTCATCACCCCCGTCAAAGGGAATGAAACCCATGTCCATCCTCGTGTGGAGCTACAATCTTGGGCAGGGACCCTCACCCCATGTACATCGTGTGTATGGGCCTGAAGCACGCTCAAACGTTTCTTGCGGTCCCACAAACATGCGCTCACTGTGCGTCATTGCCCGTGAAAATCTTGGAAAGGAGGCCGAGACTGGTGGTGGCTAACAAGCAGGATCCATGCCTGCTCCAAAGCTGCCACACAATCTGCGGCACCTAACCATCTCACGTGAGCTAGTACGAGCTGTGCGGACATGATGGAAGCCGAATCCCCGGATATGCCTCCACTGTTTGAGGGCCTGCTCACGCACGAGGAGGGTGAACTGGGGGATGAGGACACAAAGGGCGAAGCTAACTCTGATCTCCTCGATTTAGACATGGATTTTCAATGGCCTATCACCTCCATCCCGAATCGGCACTCTATTTCTGCCTCCTCTTAGATTTCGCTGCCGAGTAAGATGGAACGGCTGACTACGTCAATGTATAAGAGCATGTATAAATACACAGGGCAGTCCATGTGCACACTGAATGCAGTGACTTTGCTGTCAGCTTACCAAATTTTGTAGAGACGGGGTGACAGCTTGAGTCAAGAGTACTGAACCTGGCACTCTGGGATGAAATTTGTGTGGTGAATGATTTAGGGCAGTGGCCGTATGATGGGCTTGGCTGTATCAGGTAAGAGAGCGTTATGGCTAAACCTGTCAGACTTGGGCGACGCGCAGAAGTCGGAAATAATGAATGTTGCCTATGACCCTACTATGGGGCTGTTTGGCCCAGCCCTTGGGGAAAATTAAGAAAACCAGCACCCTCAGGAAACAGGAGGATGTTTGCCACGTAAGCAAGTGCCACTCAACCGGCACGAAAGGGCATTACAGCAGCCACGACAGCAAGAGGGAGACCAGTGGGCGCTAGGGCTCTAAGACCTGCTCACAGTGGGCAGCAAGCTGGCCAGCGACCCCAACTGGATGGCTCTGGACCTTTGGCTCCCTCCACAAAGGGTATGGCTACATAGTGGGCCTTACTCAGGGGAGTTTCTGTTCAAGATATTGGTTCAGCAGCAAGTTGGGCTACACCACATACCTTTGAGTGATTCTATAGACTGGACGTGTCTGTGCCATCCTTAGCACATGCAGTGCTGGGAGCCAGTAGGCCTATGTCCATTTAATTGTTATGGGTGATAGCAGCGATATGTGTGAGATCCGGGAGTGGTCTACATCTCCCATAGTGAAACACCGAGCGGAGTTAAAAGATGAACGATGGGTTACTTAACGTAAACCTGGGTTCTTTGATAACAGAGTGAGATGTTTTACCAGCACTTCCCTCCTTGCACAGGTATGGGAGGAAATAATGACTTTGGCAGGGGTCGACCTGGCTGATATAGGTGGGGCGGAGCCTGGTCACAGGTCGACTTGTCTGTCAGAGACAGACGTAGTGTCATAAGAGCTTCTGCAGTTGGTCACGCCCAAAGTCATTCCCCATAGTGAAACAAGTCACTCTGTTTTCAAAGCACCTGGGTTTACGTTAAGTAACCCATCGGTTTCAATTGATACAACGAATTTGCAGAATTTCTTCTTGACAGGTAAGCTAAACTTAAAAAAAAAGATGTTTGAATTAGGAGAAGCGTGATGCGCATTCTTTATTTTTGTTGTTCCGTCACACTAGTAGAGCAGAAACTGAATACTCCAGCTTTAACTTGAACAAAAAAGTATTTTAATACATTTAATATTGTGTGCTGAGAAAAACACTAATCTCCTAACTAAGGATGGGTCATGACAACAGGTAATCGTGTAATGCATTTGACTAGCTTATGTAGATATGTTCTTATTGCTGTGTCAAATTTCTAATTGCATACTGTGAAGTAGGCACTTACATTTGGTTTGATACTTACTCTGTGACCAATGTTCCCTCTAATTTTTTTTCTTGCTGAGCAAAAAATGTCTCTATTGGGCGGACATTTCGGCCACCTGAGCAAAAATATTCTTTATACCAGACCTGTGCAGCACACACAAAAAAAAGTGTTAAACTTTTAACTGTAATGTGCTATTTATATTTGATTTGACTCTTGATGTAACTAAATGAGGCACATTTTAGGTTACCTGAGAAAACATTTTTTACAGTGCTGTGATACCAAGAAATTATTTAAAAATCATTTAAAAAATCTCATGCAGAGGAGTTCAGTTCT
Source organism: Sinocyclocheilus anophthalmus (assembly GCA_018155175.1). Lineage (NCBI taxonomy): Eukaryota > Metazoa > Chordata > Actinopteri > Cypriniformes > Cyprinidae > Sinocyclocheilus > Sinocyclocheilus anophthalmus. The sequence goes on from JADLZN010006782.1 coordinate 53,195, forward strand.
TTACAACAATATAATATAATATAATATAGCCACTCTTCTTTAAAACACGATGACGTTTTATTTCACATAATTACATTTGCGTTGACTCTCGAGTTGAGCTTTTCGTCCGCAACCATTAAAGTATTCAATTTCTACAGAGACTGATTTGGCACACATCATTCTTTCTATGTAACCTGTAAACCACATTCACTGGTTCTAACTCTATAGTGACACTATAGTCTGTAGCGGTTTGCCTGAGCATTGCAATTATTTCGCACTTAACTAGAATTTAATCAAATGACTTTCCCAACTTATTTTTGTGTCTGTCCTGTGCGTGGCATATTATTTCTTCTGCGTGGTCACGACGAATGAAGTGCACGGCTGCGCACGTGCGCAACTTATAGAGGCAACATTGTATGTGACCGTTAAAAAGTATATTCTATATCTTGTCTTGTGATCTACCAGTGACAGTTGCATTGCTTCACTGCCATTCACAACTCCTCTCCAGTGGCAACATGAAATAACAAATTGTCGATTGAATGTGCACGCTAGAATCTCAGGGGTTGTAGTAGGTCATCCAGGTACTTTTTGCCTACTGTTTCTAATTACTGTGAATTTAGACATTTAGACACTCTTTTGCCTTACTGTTTTCCCACATACTATATTGCATTGCTGTTAGACAGTTTGAACAGTAAAGCTCACTGTGTATGGCTGTAGGCCTAGGTGTTTTTGGTCACTGCATTGTCCCAACAATTAGTTGACTTTTAAAATATTTTGAAGAGCGTTTAGAAGGACGGAAGATGTGTTACCTTGCTGGATGATTTGGTTTTGCTGCTGTAGTTGTTGTTGGTGGAGAGGCTGGCATCCTCATGCACACAGTCCAGGAGCCACAGAAGGAACTCCAAAGCGTCGTGTTGAGCATTCCCCTTGAACTGAGAGCCAAACTTGGACACAACACTCTAGGGAAGGAGTGGGAAATTGTGTCAGATAGATGTTGATCTGGATACATTTTTAAAACAACTCGCATGAAAACTTCAATCATACAAATATTGTTTTTCTCCTCACATCACCAGATATTGCGGCCGAATCACAGCTGTTCTGACATACTAACTCACTCTTGGAACACTACTAACTAACCAATAAGATTCAAGCAGTGGCGGACTAGCCATCTGGAGCACTGGGAGTTTTCCCGGTGGGCCACTGTACATTGCGTAAATATATAAAAATGAATGTTAGTAAATGTACATAGCCTATATCCTTCCATCGGCCCAGACGAATGACCCGCGTGGCCCCCTTGAGTCAAACACTCAAATTAATTTAGCGTGCTCTGGCTCTGGCTAGTTCAAAAGCGCTCGTCAGTGTCAAAATGTTTAAAATAAATCAATCAAATCAAAGAAGGCAGGATTTACTCTTCACAGAAGCTGAGCTGCGCAGCACTTGAATGCGAGCTGAGGTAAGATGTAAGCAGCTAAACAATTCAGCAATATTTATTTAAACGGTTCGAATTACTCTGATTTTAATGTCATTTACGTTATTTGCCACAATGTAGCCTACATAGAAACATTGACGTAGCAGTTTTCAGCAGACATAAGATAAGAGCGAATGCTTGTATATCTCTATCCAGGATTTCTTCCGTAATTTCACATGTCTAAGAAAATGTTTCATAGAACATTTCGTTTTCAATTGCTGTGATTAGGATATATTATAATAAAAATATAATATGCTAAATAGTTCACATGCATTATTTTATATACACACTGGTGATAAAAAGTTTGAAATAATTAAGGCTTGTATTTATTAATTTTTTAAAATAAGGCTGAATTTATTTGATTAAAAATACAGTAATATTAAAATACAGTAAAAACACTAATATTATGAAATATTATATTTAAAATAGTGCTTTTATTTAAGATATTTTAAAATGTAATTTATTTCTGTGATCAAAGCTGAATTTTCAGTATACTCCAGTCTTCAGTGTCACATCATCCTTCAGAAATCATTTCTAATATGCTGATTTGCTCTTAATTATTATCATTTATTATTTGTGATCAATTATTAATTTTTTTTTTGGAAACTGAGATACTTTTAACTTTTCAGGATATTTGATGAATAACAAATACTATAATAATTATATACATCCTCTTTAGCGTCACTTGTTGAATAAAAGTGTTATTATTATTATTTTAAATCTTACTCTAGACTGAATGGTAATGTATCACATTTTCAACAAAAAATATGAAGCAGTACTGTTTTCAACATTGATAATATCAGAACTGTTCTGAGCACACTCAGCATTTATAATGATTTCGGAAGGATCAGGTGATACTGAAGTCCTGGAGTAATACTGCTGAAAATCACTTTGCCACACAGGAATAATTACATTTCAACATATTTACATAGCAAACATCTATTTAAATTGACCATGATATATTCAACCCTCTACGGACCCCTTGGCAATTGAATCGCATTGGTTAGTAAATTTTTTAGTTTACTCGCTAGACTGATATACTACATACATACATACATATATATATACTGTATATATATACTGTATATGTTTGTAACATGGCACAGCTTTTTAAATATCTGAAAGTACACTCTTAACATCAGTCATTCAAGCATTATAATATGATATTATGACAATCAAGTATTATTTAATGATAGAACTTGGTAACCATGTATGAATGCATAGACATTTTAACTGAATTTAGGACTGTGGTGGTGCTTTTTTGGTCATTCAGTGTTTCTGTAAAAAAAATGGGAAAAAACTAACAATAATTCTAATAAGATAATAATAATAATAATAATACGAATTCTACTAATACGAACAGTATAAAACGCACTAAGGATTAATGAGCTACTGGATTCATGAATATTAATCAGGTTGTGTGCGTTCGCTCGAACTGATTCGCTGAAATCAAAACATGGACGATAATAGGTGAGCGCCAGCCAGTGAGTTTGCCGTTTGCGCATTAGTTCCGCCCACTACCGGGGAACCCGGTTCTTAAAAGCTGAAAAAATCCAAAGGAACTCCGTTATTTTGACAACAATACAACAAGAAAATACAACAAAGAATATTGTTTAACATGCGTTGATGTTAACGCTAATACCGTTATTTATAGTTATCTTAGGCCCTGTTTGATGCGTTTTCAGTGATCAGATTTTAAGTGGTCAACCAAGATGCAGCACTGTTAAAACCTGATCTTAACATGCGTTTTAAACCACTTGTGTTCGGATTTCATCTAGAACCCTTCCCTCTTAACTCTTTTCGCAGAAGCGTAGAGTGTTGCACATAAAAATGATTGAATGAAGCCATTGCGCTGCTTACGAGTGAGCAGAAAAAGGAAACGATACAATTGGTAACGGTGATTTTGGTCATAACCCGTGTGTTTTGGCACAACTCGTAAAGTCAGTCATACAAGTTGGGAATGACGTGAGGGTGAGTAAAAGACAACAGAATTTTCATTTTTGGGTGTACTTTTCCTTTAAGGGCATTCACAGTGTTTCATACTGGATGTTATTTCAGTCTCAACAGCTCACCTGCAGCACAGGTACCCTTTATCAATTCAAATGATGTCTGCATGAGTAAATCAAGTCCAAAGTTCCAGAGATGTCCTCGTACAGCAGCTTTATGACATTTGCACCTATGAATGATTGTTTGACCAGGACTGCAGACTGTAAACTGATAATTCTACTGAGCTGAAATGCGAAAAACAGGAAAAAAACGGGGGGGAGGGGGTAAAAAGACAGGGGGAGAAAAAAAAAAAAAAAAGGACCCCAGGCTGTATTTTATTTTACATGTACAGCCACTGTAGGTTAACAGGTGTAAGAGATGTACCCTGGAGGATAAGGATATTTAGAACAAATATTTTCTAGTTGAAAGTTGAAACTAATCTCTTAAAGGGGTCATATGAAGTGATTTCAAGTTTTCCTTTCTCTTTGGAGTGTTACAAGCTGATCGTGCATAGATAAGATCCCTGAAGTTGCAAAGACTAAAGTCTCAAAACCAAAGAGATATTCTTTATCAAAGTTAAGACAGTGCCACACCCCCCTAAAACGGCTCGTTCTAACACGCCCCCACACCCTAACATCTACCTCACTATGTGGAAATATTAGCATAATGCTGCCCAAATGTGCACGCAAAGAAAGAAGGCGTGGTTTCAGTAACCGCAGTTAGTGTTGAAGCAGCATGTCAGGGAGACGCTGTGTGTTTCAGTCCGAAAGCAAAAGCACTTTATTTGGCCTTCCGAAAGTAGATACATTTAGGAATCTTTAAGATTACTTACAACAGAACAGCAATGCACTTTATGGACGACCGTTTCGTGAACCTAGGAGAGGAGGTAATTCTGACTTTGCTATGACAATCTGGAGCTTCTGAATCAGCTACTGTTTTGTTATTAGTTTAAGTATTTGCTATTGACTGTTCAAATGCGGAGTTTTGCGCATTGTGTGTGTGTGCGTGCGTGCGTGCGTGCGTGTGTGAGAGAGAGCGAGAGAGAGAGAGAGAGAGAGAGAGAGAGAGAGGGAGAGAGAGAGAGAGGGTCATATCACAGTGGAGTCAGCTGTCTTAGCCGTGGCTTGTGTACTGCAAACACATACCAGCTTCATCACTGTGTCTGTCACACGACTCTGTTCCCCTTTCGGGCTCTGTCTTTACATTTATTTTGAAAGATGAAGCTTTGCGATTATGGTAAGGTGTTGTTACATTTCCGACGAGCGCTTTTCCGTGTTCGGCCAATCACAATGCACCGGGTCAGCTGGCCAATCAGAGCAGACTGCACTTGTCGGAAGGAGGGACTTTGTAGAAAACTAAGCGTTTGAGAGAGGCGGGGCATAGAGGACCTACAATAATGTACAGTATTTGAAAATAATGTGTTTTTTGAACATTAAAGCATGTCAACATATTATGTTACACCAAATACACAAAATAATGATCTTTAAAAAAGCATTATATGACCCCTTTAACAGATTTAAATTCAACTGACTAAGTTTGACTTTCTTCCTCACAACTAGCTGCAAGCAAGTGATGGATCAACAATTAACCCTTTCATACTGCAACAGACTGTTTGAACATCATTTAAGTCGCTAAACATAACAGCACAGAGACTTTGAAACCCTGTAAATTGTAAAATATTTAATTTCTGTTCCAAAGGTTAAACAGCAGCTAATATAATTTGTGTGAGAATGAGTTTAGACATAAATTACTGGTCTCCATTCACTTCCTTCCGAGGACAACCCTCTCCCTTCTCTTACACAAGAATGACAAACAAGTCTAGCAGGTTAATACGGACCTGTCTTAGTTCCATTGCCAATTCACTAAGCAACATGATGAATGACGGCATTACATAACCTCAGCTTCAGCACTGCTAGCAGAGTTTCTCTCCTATTCTTAAGCTTACCAGACAGGAATGTGCCTTTACTACATTCTTCTTTTCATTTTAGAATCGACTAGCTTTTTCCATTTAGACCAGAGGTGTCAAAGACATAGCCAGTGGGCTGAATATGGCTCACTGGGGAATACAATCTGACCTGTGGGATGATTTGAGGGTAAAAATGAAAAGTAAAAACATGGTGAAAAGAAAGCAACAATATGTTGTCCATATTGTTTCTTAGTATGAAATATTCAACATGTTAAATTTTACTTGTACGTCAGGACAGATTAACTTTGTCTTAATTTGTCATTCTTTTAATTACACACATCATGCAACTGTCCCAGAGCCAGCCATTTCTTTTTTCCAAATTTTTTTCCCCAATTTGTTGCTAACAGCAATAAGGTGGACAGATTATATACAAATTTGACTCTGTTAAGTAAAAAGCTGTACAATTTTGAGCGTGGTTAATACTACAAAGGTATTTTTAATACTAAAAAGTAAGGCAAGTTGCAAATTTATTATGTAGGCCCTATATGTAATATGTAAGTTTCCATTTGTTTTACCACAATATTTTTCACAAAGCATAAAGCTTTAATTTGCATGCAACCAGATATCAAGAGATCAATGTCTCAATGTTTTTGTACAAATTTGTACAGAAACATACAATTTTTAGAAAGTAATAAGCATGAAGGTCCAGTCCTAAACTGCCAGTGGGGCGAAATCAGATCGTACAAAAACATATGAATGAGATGTACAAATTCATACTAATTACTTTGCCATCCATTCGCCCAACTATTCAGAATAGTTACAAATTGCCATGAGAGGGTGTTGAGACTGACACCCCTGATTTAGAGGCAGACAGGAAGGAAGGAAAATCAGAGAGCAGGAAAACAGAGAGACAGATAAAAGTAATCAAGTCTGTCTTGTTTCTCCATATGGAGGACAGTCATTAATTTCTGTTGATCTCCAGACGCTGTATTATTCTCTTTCCCCTGACCATCAGCGATGCCCTTCCTCCTCACCCTCATCATTTATCACCTCACCTCAGAGACTAAATATCCACTGTGGTCTCTACCACACAGTTTCATGTCTTTACTGTATTCAAATACTGCAACCCACTAACAAGACAACGGCCTTGAATTTCAATAATTATTACTAAAATACACCCCAACGATTACTATCTATTGTTATATCATGATTCAATCTGTTTCTATATAGGAAGTCGAGACCTAAAAATTACATGGTTATATAATATATATTCAAATTGAAAAAAATCTGTTGTTGCGAATCTTACAATACGGAATGCATGAAATGCTGACACTTTATCAGAAACATGCATCTTAGTTTATCCTCCACCATGGAGGATAAACCTGCACGCACACACACACACACACACACACACACACACAAACAAAGAGAGACTTTTCAATTTGTCATTAAATACACTGAAGACATTCTTACCGTATTCTTAAATAATGTTACACAATAATTGCTTCAGAAGTACTTATACAGTGAAATTCTGGGAGAGGCTGGCTTTTAAAAGAGTACATTTTGATACACTTGATACTGTAAGCTAATGAGGTCTATAGACAGCTGAAACTGTCCACAGTAAACCGGGTAGATCTGAATGAAAGGGAACACCAGGGGCAAAGTCTGTTAAGAATGTGAACTAATGTGCAGCGTGCTCTCTCTCTCTGTCTCTGCACAAGCATTACAAGACTGTAGATACTGTGCCTTCAAGGCATATGCACACAACTAAATAGCTGTGAGCAATCTATGATTGTTGTTAGCAGATGACAGAATTCTTATCCTGCTAATCTGATTGCTTTTAAATGCATAATGCTTAAAAGTGTCATTGTCAGTACGCAACATGAAAATCTATTTGCATTCTTGTGAAAAGAAAAAAAAGAGAATAAAAACAAATTAGCCTACTGTTTTTCTAACATAACTCCTTTTGACAATTAAAAACATTCTGCAATCTTGCAAAACCAGTTGGTCGAACTGTTGACAGGTGATTCACCTGTCGCCTCCTACTCTAAGCCCCTCCCACTTCCACCAAATTCTGGACTGTGGACTTTTGAATTAGTGATGAGGAAGTCTAGTCATTTGCGTCACTGTGCTAGCCAGCCAGTGAACCCACATCAATGTCCGAACGCTTATAGGTTCAGTACGCCCAACTCGGGAACAATTCAGTCCATTTAATGAACGAATCGTTCAGACAGATTTTAAGAACCGGATTCCGAGTCAAAATAGCGATCTAGCTCATTTGACTCGGATCCTTACAGAATCTTTTAAATGGTTCTCTAAATCAGTCTCTCTGTCAAATCTACCTGTTGATCTTAGCTTCAGTTTGAATCAAATAAAACGATTCCACTCTATACTGAAAAAAGCAAAAGTTCTTTCAAAGAAGCTAGCTACACTTGCTTAAGGGGGGCGTTCGTGTTCTGTAAATGGATCGAAACTCACCTTAAATTCCACCGACAGCTGAGGCGTGTAATCGAGCGTCCAGAGCGCCCTAACTAGCGATGCCAGCTTCTCCGTCACCTCCCCTCTGACCTCCTCGTTCCTCATCATCCCGTTGATCCTCCGCTCATTTAATTCACATTTATACTGCTCCAGACCCAAATACTCTGCCAGAAGTTCCGTGTTACTCAAGCACTGCACCACGGCGTTCATGAAACAGGTGTTTCCGTGATTCTTCAGACCCTGCACTCCCGGCGTTTTCTCGCCGTAGCACCAGGACAGTCTTTCTTTGACAGATCCATAAGAAGATGAGGGCGCAGCGGTCTTCCTCACCGAGGTCTCTCTGTAATTCCCAGAGTTGTGGGCGCTCAGAGTGTCTCCAAACCCACCATCATCATCCTCCGCCGCCGCGTCCGGCTGGTCCGCGTCCCCCAAGTGTGTCAAAGTGCCCAAAGTTTTGACAATCCTACTTATAAAATTTCCAAGCGATTTTAACGATTTCCTTCTGAACAGCTTTTGGGACTTGTGCGTCTTATTCTTGCGCTTGGCTGATTTGGCTTTGATTGTTTGTTTCCTGGTTTCCCTCGGCGTATCCATGTTTAGTCTGTTGTTTCACCCAAACCGATCAGTGGAAGTCAGTAGAGAAACAAGTGCACTATGGTGTGAACTGAAGACACGGCGCTCCCGCCTGTGCGTCTCGAAAATCTACATCACTAAAGCATCACGACGACGAAAAACAGACTGTAAAGGCGCCGGTGTCTGCGCCGAGGCTCCTGATGACTAACGCGTCCACGGCATTCCCTAGCGCTGATCTCAGCTGCGCTAGTTTCGCTTTCTCCATGACGCTCTCGTACGCACCTGGAATTACACTAGTCTTAACTCCATGCCTCAGACACAACTCTTGTTCTCTACAGCACACCTACAGTGGACTTGTGTGTGGATGACCATTACTGGCCGTTTTTCGCCCGCTCCCTCTTTCTCTTTCTCTGGCTTCTGGTTGGAGTATGTGCGTCTGAATGGTAGATACACGGCTTTCTACCCTCCCACTATGAATCTTATTAGCCTGGTTTACTTTGAACACGTATTGGGAGAAATGCATGTGGAAATGAATAATCCACCAACGGAAGTGTATTTACACCTGTAGCTATTTACCTGCTTCATCGCTGCTCACCAATATTTGCCCTCCAAACACAAACAGACATTGCATATTTTATGTATTTAATTATCGTTGTTTTCTAATTAATGTCCACATTCAGATAAAGCCTTCTTTAAAAGATTGTATATGGTACAAGCTATTGGAATATTCCCGTTAACACATAACAACATAATCTGGAGAAACGATTTTCCGCTCTTTCAAACGATTTTGCTGCAGTTTGGACAGTATTTTAATGAACTCAATAATTCTCCTTCACACTAGCACACAGTATTGTGATAATATGCAATATGTAGTTCATGTTACTTATACAAATGAGTCTATCTAAACCGGAATATTTTAATAATCAGTTTATGAATAACTTACATTAATACCAGAATATTTCTTCTATATTCAGAATATTTGTGTAAATGCAGATGATGTTAATATTCTGAGGATTGTCATTTATATATATATATATAGATATATATATAATATATATATCCTCCCTTGTGCTTCTAATTTTGACTCAATTCGGGTGCCCCTTATGCGGCCTGAAGATAACTTCACATTATTTAAAGACAATGCCATTAAAATAAGCCAAAACATATAAAATAAACATGTTGTTCTTATTTTATATTCACCTTTTCAGCAGCTTTTTTCCCTTCCTGTTGTCCTGAAAAAGCCTAATTTTAAAAATGTGCTTTCTAGACCTTTAGAATTCTTAATTCTAAAACCGTTTTCTAGTTATGCCAAGCTCTAAAACATTTTATCAGGTAGAAATTGTAATAAAATATTATATTTTAATTTATTTATTTCTGTAAATCGCAGCAACTGGAAAAGTCATGGGACCTTCCAATGTTGTAGTGGACAATTGGGGGGGTTGCTCGGGGAGCTAGTGTAAGCATAGATTATGATAAATATTGTGAGGTTCATAAACGATTATGCCACAATTGTGGTGGTCTTTTTGCAAAAAAAAAAAATAGGGGCCCCCTACTGTTGCCTTGTGTGCTTTCATTTAAACGTTTGTTCATGATTCATATTCAAGTGTCATATTTATATATTTTCACAACTATAGACCCATTATGCACCTATTAAGCAAGGAAGAATGAGACTAGATAAACAATAACGAGTAAACTCAGCACACAATTTTACAGACTTCATTTAACCTGTATAATACCAACATTTATTTATTTACACTCTCTTCCATGTTTCTTGTCTTATCAGACACCCTGTGCAGGTTTATCCTCCGATAGGTATCTTTTTTTAGCACACTCCTTACCTTTAAGACAGGTAAATACTGAGATCAATTTTGATTGGATAGCCCACTGACTTTGTTACTGTATGTCTTTAAATCAACAACAAGGTCATCGGATTGTCTGATCTTTGTCATCTGTGGTGCAGGCCATACCAAATAAAATAAGCAGAGCATCCACTTTTCTGAAAATGTATGTGGCCGAATATCCTTACTGTTAGGGGTTAAGATATTCATTATTGAGTCTGTTCCTCTGAGGTGAGAGGAAATTTGGGACAGGCACATCCAGATGCTGGGTTCACACACTGTGCTGTACTTCTCCAAGCCTCCCCCGGCAGCTCTCTAGAGCTTCTCAGGTGATATATTAGCTGACAGCGCAGTTCACAAAAAGTCCTCAGAAACTGGGGCTCTAGGCTGCTTTATTTCAATGAAATGACTGGAATTGGACTGTTTAATGGTACCTTTAAATCTCGCAAGAATTCATAACCTAATTTTCAATACAATTATTTGCAAGAAAAAGGAACGGAAGGTAACCATTTGTCATTTCTGGGTTTTTCCCTGAAGTTTGTAATATTATATTTTAAATATACTAAATAAATCCAAAGGGCCATACACTGTAAATGCATTTGCTCCTAAATATTTTACAGACATTGTAACATCGATTTTGTTGGTTCCTAAATCTTTAGTAAAGGACAAATATAAGTTTTATAACAAAAATAAATTTCTTTGTTAAAGACAGTCAGTGCAAATGTATATCTGAACTGCATTATATGCATTATTCACTGTTTAGGGTTCTATGAGGTTTGTGGGTATCTCCACCTCAGGATAGCTCCATCGGCACTGGTGCTGACAATATATCTGCTGTGATGCTTCCACTGTGCCCGATGCCAACATGGGTCACTTCACCATCAGAATAGTGCCAGAGCTTCAGTAATTTGTCATCTCCACCTGAAAGAGAGATTAAGTGCAGAAAGCGACACGAATATGCACTAAAAACAGAAATGTTAGATTAGCACATCATCAACTCAAACTGTGAAACTCATTTAAAAATAACTGCCGGGATCAGTTTGAATTCTGCAAGTGTTTATTTAGACCTGGTGAGGAGACATTTATCCAACTGTTTCGCGAATGATACTTTTTGGCACAGTTAAAAATACTTCTGTTTATATTGTTTATTGTGCCACCTGTTGTTTCTGTTACATCCGCCATATGACAGAAGAATGACTCTGTATGTGAAAGGATACCGAAGGTACCTACCAGTCACAAAATATTTTCCGTCCTCAGAAAAGCGCATGCCATTTATAGCTCCAAACAAGGAGTTCTCTGATTGCTGAACCATCATAAACCTCCCAGTAGCCAATCTGTTCAATGGTAAAATTGCATTTCAAATGTCCTATTCTGGTCTAGATCTTAGTTTTAACGGTGAAAAAATAAATAAATACATAATCATGTTAATAAAATAAAATAAAAATCCGATTAAAAAATCCACAAAGATGGATGACAAATCTGATAAGACAGCAACCATTCAAATAATGAAAAAAAGAAAGAAAGAAAGAAAGACAATGTAATTTCTCAGCATGCACTCAGGTCATTACATCAAAGAACTGATGTAATCGCAACAGAAATATCAAGATGTAATTTGTTATAGTGCAACATAAGAAAAAACAAACGGCTCTAAGCCTTTGTTTTTGGTCTTGGGTTGTTGCATCTGAACCTGTATACAACAGATATTACATAAATCGAATTCCTGGTGAGTGGTGACCACTGATTGCATTTTAGCAGTAATGGAGATGTTCACTGATGTGACATAGCTTTCCCTTTTTTAGATAATTGGATTATTCATTAAAAAAAGAAAAAGAAACAAAGAAGTTATTTTCATTCATTAAAATATACAATCAGAATGTATCAAACCTCATACTTATGATACTGTGCTGAAAACAAATAAAAAAAAAGTAATTCTATCAAGTTTGAAAAGGTTTGAGCACTGTTCGAACTGCAGACAGAGCAGGTCTGGAACTTCTCATTAAGATGGCTTTTTCCCAGCAGGCTTTGTGCCAGCACTGGATATCCGGCATGACCCCAGTATTGTGTCCTTTCAAGTACTGTACCTACTGTTCCGGATTTGGCTGCTTTTCCTGGACAACAATGGATTCACATTTGTGTTTATTTGGCTACAGTCTGGAGTATTATTAATTACTGCTATTAGATGGTACATGTAAACCAAACAGGTTTGTTCTTTGTCCAACTGCAGCAATTCTTTAATCAAAATGTTGCACACTTTCCTTTAATACCATTGTTGATAATAAGTTGTGCTACTTGCCAAAAATATAAGATCTTGAAATAAAACAGAACAGCTCCATGCTCTAAAATCTTTACTCTTTTTTTTTCTACAGATTTATAGGGGTCTCATTCTTTCCTCTTCTTCTGTGTGATGGACATATGTTTAATACACAGCAGCACACATGTATGCTAATAAACTGCGGTCTTTAAATGGGCACTGATGCTGTGCCCTAAGACTAGCAGATGGACTATTTGGCACGGAGTAGAATGAGCAGATCATACTACGTCCACAGGAAACTGGGAGAGCTTTCTGTCAGCTTGTTGTTGTGCACACAGTATCTATCAGTTTTTTTTTCTTTCTGTCTACTCTCTCACCTATCTGTCACTCTTTCTTTCTGGCCACATTTTTCTCAAACACATGCCAGTACATCAGTCTAGATCGGTCTAGCCTTGTACCTTTCTGTCAGTGCCACTGGTGATGATCTGGAATTCCTCAGGGTGGTAACATACAGCACTGAACAGGGTGTTGGACAAGACCATTTGATTCCTCACAAACCTCCTGGATGGGAAATGAGAAGAACACAGACAAATATGGTGAAGGGTTACATCAAACAGAATGTTTTTCCACAAAGCAAATCTGCACTTTGAATGTTTGGTTCGTGTGAGGGTGGTTGATTTAACTTTTTAACACATGACAAGCTTGTGCACAGAGGAAGAACTTGTGGGCAAGAACTTTCGCTCAGTATGTCTACATTAATTATCTATGATTTGATGCTCTTCAAACTTACACCAGGTCCCAGATGATGCAAGCTCCATCAGAGCTGGCCGTCACACACTCCTTGTCGTTACTCTTGATCTTAATGCAGTTAACTGTAGCTTTGTGCTCCTTCATGATCTCAATGAGCCGATATGTGTTCTGGAATATCTCCCAGACTCTCACCTTCATTACAACGAGATGTCAAGGCATACATTTATTCTGCATTCTACAAAAATAAATAATCTCTACTTTTTACATGGCTCTGTAAAATTTGATTCTGACTGGCCAACTGTGCCCTTCTGTGGACAAATATGGTTGTATAATGAAAGCTAAACTGTGTACTTGACCGTTATCCAAGGCAACTAAATTTCTTATGTTCAGTACGCTACAGTTCAAATGTTTCATAAAGATCTTTTTAAAAATATTTTTAAAAGACATAGTTTATGCTCACCAAAGCTGCATTTGATCACAAATACAGTAAAAACAGTAATACTGTGACATATTATAACAATTTTCTATCATTTTTAATATAATTTGAATATATTTTAAAAGGTAATTTATTCCTGTGATGGCAAAGCAGAATTTTCCATTACTCCAGTCTTCAGTGTCGCACTTTCCCTTCAGAAATCATTCTAATATGCTGAAACATTTCTTATTATTTAAAAATATTTATTTGAATGGGAAACCTTTTGTATCATTATGAATGTCTTTACTGTAATTTTTTCAATCAATTTAAATCATCCTGGCTCAATAAAAGTATTGAAAAGTACTGTACATAAAAAACTACTTACCACCAACTTTTGAACAATAATGTATTAGCACGTTGCCTCTTTGATCTCACATGATGAAATAATTTAATCTCAAATCAATATTTCACAACCATATATTTATCATGACATATTTGGTAAAAATGGGACAATGTACAGTAATGTACAGTGTTTATTCTAAATCAGGAGCACAGCTCTCAAAAGTGAGTTTTTGATGTGCATCTGATGTGCTGTACCTGTCCTTCTCCCCCTCCACTGACAATCCTCTTGCAGTCATTGGTCGCTGCTATGGCAGTCACTCCCATACTGTGGGCATTATGAATTATTAGACTCAGCTTCCCACTCTCTGGGGTGAACACGCAAATCTTCCCATCATTCCAAGCTGACAAAAAAAGTTATCAAATAAAGTAAGCTATCTCAGCTGCAAATGAATTGTTTGGGACTCCAAATATGTTAAACGATGAATCAATTAACACGTTTGTGCATAATTTAAACATAAATAATTATTTTTGTATAATTTATTACTGAATTCACCCTGTGAAATAAATATTGGAGTTTTGTAACTTTGTAGTCTATGTCTATTAACGATATCATTACATTTAAAATTATTTTGTCCAAAACAATCATTACTGTATAGATATTTATTAGAAAATACTAATTAATAGCTAAAGTGTAATCTAGCATTAAGTATAAATGTAATATATATATATATAGGTCTATAATATATACTATATATAGATATATATATATACTGTTATATATATATAGATATACTTTAATATCAGATAATCAATAATTATACAATTACTAGATCATCTTGTATGAGACTGACCACTGAAGATGCACCTGCCGTCCTGCATAAAGCCCAGAGCGTTGCATGTTATGTTGGGCACCGTGATACGCAGAAGCTCCTTGGAGGACTCAGCATGCCACACTCATATATCATTCTGTGAACAGGTGGCAAAGAGCTCTGACGTCCCACTGTTGAGAGTAAAAGAGAGTTGACGGGAGAGGATTTGCACAAATAGGTGAAGGGTTTTGACTAAGGACTCCGATATAAAGCTTATGTCTCCCTCAAGTGGCAGAAGGAAGGTGCTCACAAAGCACTGAAGTTGTTTCACTCACAAAGGAAAGGCCACATCCTTTGCAGCACTGTTATGATTTGTAGCAATAAGCTCTGGTTTGAAGTCAGTGTAGCCTAAATTGTAGATCTGTGCTGCTTCTGTCCCGACGTAGAACTGCTGTCCGTCCCCACGCAGGGTCACTGATGTCACCCCTCCCTCCAACTGAACACTCCTGTTACAAATGATAAGTTAACCATTATTAGTCACTGAATGAGAGGAAGGAAGAGAGAAAGAATAAACAACAAAGGAGGAAAACAAAGAGCAAAAGATTAAAAAAAAACAGAAGAAAGAGGAGGAAATAAGGGTTGTTACACACTTAATGGTTTTGAAATTCCCTCCTGAGCACAAAGACAACATCCCATCTCCTGATCCAACTAAAATATCTCCAGTCTTCAAGACTTTAAGAGCGTTCACTCCCTGCAATAACAAGAAAAAGCGCTTGTGATGCGAAATTACATTTTACCCAAAAGTCTGTTAAAAAAACTTGTTTTGTGTGTCTCTGTTAACTTATGTTCTCTGGACTGTGTAGTGCAATAAATAATAGCTGAAATGAATAAACATAAATGAGGCAAAGAGAAATAATTAACTTTCGGTGCATCATTTTGAAAACAATTCACATATGTACAAGTGCATTTTCTCAAATCATGTAAATTATGCACGTGCAACTTCGAAAAAAGAAATTCTTAGCTGCTCACTGTGTTAAATCAAAACCGAGGGCTCGCCTTGCTGAATTTTTGTTTAACAGGACCACAGCTGTTGAGCAACCTTGTTTTTAGGTTCACTTTCAGAATATCCCCACTAGTAGTTCTACAGAAGAAATAATTATCATAATTTGGGATCTGCAAGGCAGGGAAAACACTTACATATATTCATGTTCTATATACCAGTTTTAGACATACAAAACACTCTGAAATCCAGCTAAGATATGAGCATGTAAAAATGAGTGAACCAGAACCGGAAGAATCAGTGATTCTTACTCACTTCCAGGCATTTGACAATTCTCTTGAGCTGTCCAGTCTGACATTATGTGTGCCTGATCTTTCTGTTGGGCAAATCAAGCTCCCACACACGCAGAGTTCCACTT
This sequence comes from Sinocyclocheilus anophthalmus, assembly GCA_018155175.1. NCBI lineage: Eukaryota > Metazoa > Chordata > Actinopteri > Cypriniformes > Cyprinidae > Sinocyclocheilus > Sinocyclocheilus anophthalmus. Next base: position 69,408 of record JADLZN010006782.1, read on the forward strand.
GAAAAAAACACCATGAAAACGTACTAAATTAACATTTGCAGAAAGTGATAAGCACTTTATTTCAAACACACTACATCAATTTGCAGTATATATTTATCTACTTATTTCTGACTCTAAAATGCATGTATTATATTATATAAATATTACATACATTTCACTATTGTGCAAAAGGCATGTTAGATTCTTCACTGAAAATATAAGACAGGTATTTACAGGACAGTATATATTTTTATATATTGTAGAACATATCTGAATTTTTTCAAACACTGATTTTGCCATTAATTGTTATAATCCAGTGAGATTGTTGTATGCACAAAAAGCCCTCCAACAGATGGTATGGTCTACTGTACATGTTTCAGCTTTGCCATCACAGTTTTTAATTTGTTTTTTATTGTATTTACTGTATTGTAATGCAACCTTGGGGAGCATAAGAGACTTCATATTTATTATTTAATGTGAGATTAAGTGTGAATCATTTTGCTATGAAAGGTTTGTTTTAGATCAAAATGGACTACCATAAAATTGGACTTACTTCCCAGCAGAGACAAAGATTTCATCGCTCAGGTTGGTGTACTCGATCGTGAGGCAGTGACCAGCACTCTGTGCTGAAGCAGGACTGCCACATATAGCCTCCTTACTCTCAATGTTCCACACTACGATACTAAAACCATGAAGCAAACATGCTAGGGAAATAATTCCTATTGCACAGTTAGATTTCAAAATATAGAGAAAATAGAATATAATATGAATGCTAAGAGACTAGCGGTAAGAAGCATTAAAATATGGGAAATATCAGAAATGTCAACTGAAGATCACTGCAGTAGGACTTTACCTGCCATCCTCCTGTCCACCCAAAGATACCAGATACTTATCATTTGGGGAGAAGCTGAGATCTTCAACCCTAGTTTTATGTAGCACAAGACGGGCATAAATCCCCTTTTTCTCATAGTCCCAGATAATAACATCAGCCTGCAGTGAGAAATGATCATCTCATTCCAAGAAAGTAGGGGAGCACTGTACTCCAGTAAAATAAAGCTATTAAGCTACGTGTCAGTAGCGTTTTCCACTTTTATTGCACCAGCTCACATTAAAGCCCATGAACGTGACCTGTCCAGATGCAATATAGCGTCCACTTTTGGACACAGAAATGCAAGAGATGCTGTTCGTGTGGCCATGGAGGAAAGTTTGTTTTCCACTTCTCAGGCTCTTAATAATAACAGTGCAGCCAAGAGGATAAATGAGATGTTCTTTGTCTGGGTGCACTCTGAGTCCAGAAAACACATGACCTGTATTAACAATGTAGATGCTTTGCTACCGTTGAATTACATCCATATAAGCAAATACCGTGAGTAACGTTACGGCATTCATTTTAAAGATCAAACAATAAAATGCGATAAGCTTCACAGTTTACCTTACCATTAAAACCAATAACAGCTTCTAATGTGAGTTGAGGGACTTCGTGCGCGTCTTCTGTCTGCCATTTGTACAACTTCAGCTAAGATCAAAAATGACAGAAAGGCCCTGCTTCTGAGCCAAACCATAGACTGTACACGTATCCAAGCAACCGAATCACGCTGTGTTTGGGCTCGTTGCTGGTAGCGTTGGAGAGTTTCTTTCACTGAAATCGATTCATTTGAACTGTTAACGATTTGATTTGGTTCCGTCGGGTCAAGATGAGTCGTTTAACTAACCTGTTTATAAAAGTCTGTCCCGGGAGTTCTTGCACAGCTTTTTAATTATTTTTGTTGTTATCCAGTGTTTTGAGGGAACACTTTGTTGTGTGTACTGTCCGAAAACCTAGTGCACGCAAGTTTTCCATTGCACAGATTTAAAGATATTCGAAATCCTGTTAGTGTCAAATGATTACCTCCAGGGATGGACGAGAAGCCTTTTACGAATGTCGGGGATCTCTTCGAACATGTTATGGTTTTTACTACCCATAAAACAACAAAAACATGGTAGTTAATCCACAGATTAATATTGTTTGCTACACTAACATAGTTTAACAACCATGTATTTACAGTAACCTGTGGGTATAAATACTGGTAATGATAAAAAAAATACCTGGTTAGTTTTCGTAAGGGATCACTGGGAAAGGAAAACGCTACTCACTGGATGGAAGGTCTGCTGTCACTGTATAACAACCATTTAGGCACTGAAATCATAGAAATCACAATGACCAGTGTTTGGGAAGTTACTTTTAAAAGTATGCATTAACAATATTGCGTTACTCCATAAAAAGTAACTAATTACGTTACTTAGTTACTTTTTATGAAAAGCAATGCGTTATTACTTTTGTGTTACTTTTTAAATATAAGCAGGGCTTGTTTGTTTTTAATATAAAAAAAGTTATATTTTTAGGCAAATATAAAAGCCTTTTCACAGCAAAAGTGAAATTATTAAGCCTCAGGCTGAAGGGAAAGTAAACTTACGTCCGTACAGTTAGAGTGCAGAAGAAGACATTTCAACACACTTCAGCAATAAAAAAAGACAAACAAATGTTTGTCTAGAGTAATTTGTGATTATTAGTACGTTTGAACTGGATCATCGAAGGTCAGAAGCTAAGACATTGGTTAATAGATTGGGATTAAATACATAAAGGATATTTTGTGTTGTTTAACATTTAATTATTGCAGTTTTGCGTCATATTCTGAGTTTGCATTTGACTGTTTTTATTCATTTTGAGGAATACTGAATCTGTGTTTTTTTTTTTTTGTGAGTGAGATGAATTAATGCATATTCATATTTATTACAGTAACATCTTCTGATTTCTCTCAACATGGGGACAGGAGAGCTGTCAATCAATATTTGAAAAAGTAACTCGGATATTCTCTTGTAAATTAAAAAGTAATGCGTTACTTTACTAGTTACTTGAAAAAAGTAATCTGATTACGTAACTCGCGTTACTTGTAATGCGTTAGCCCCAACACTGACAATGACAGACCGTGATGATTAATAGATCATTATTTGTTTTTTCCATCAGTAATAAAAGCTCATTTTTTTTACGTAATACTTAATTTGTATATGTTCACAAAGATGTTCAATGAAAACATGTAAACTTAGTCCTTTTAAAACTTTTTATGTTCTAAAGCGTTTATTTATATTTAAATTAAAAGTTTCATATTAATAAACCATAATTGCTTGTGTAATGTGTTAAGGACATAATATAAAAAAATATTTCTTAAATAGCCTATATAAAATACATAAATAGCACCTTTAACTGTGAACTGCTTTCATTTGGAGCAAGATATGGCAAGGGTGAACAACTCTGGCCCCCGAGGACCACTGCTCTGCAGAGTTTAGCTCCAAGCTTGATCAAACACACCTGCCTGTAATTTCAGTAAACCTGAAAACTTTGATTAGATTTTTCAAGTGTATTTGATTTTGGTTGGAGTAAAAATCTTCAGAACTGTGGACCTTGAGGGCCAGTTAACCACCCCTGCCGAAAAACCAGTGTTTGCTCAGACTTACTTGGGTAGCTATTGTAACTGACTTCATGCAACAAGCCTCAGTATTTTACTCACCTTTCATTTAAATATTTGCTTTCCATGTCCCCTTTATTTACCACCGCCATGATCTGCAGCACTGTACGCTGATACCGTTCCAATTCCTGGTCATAGCTGAAAAGTTGATTTGATTAAATTATAAATTTTTTTGTTATTTACAACAAATCAATTGAATCAGATGGCAAATGCAGACTTACAGTGAAAACAAAACACTCACCTGTGCCAAAGAACTTAAATCCCTTTACATCTGGTGTAAAAGTTCTCTATTTGAATGTTATTTATTAATAGTCAATAAACTACTGTTTGAATACTACCTTTACAAACTTTATTTATTCCAGAAATACAGTGAACAACTGCAGTACAAACAAAATTAAAATAATCTAACAAGTCATAAATATACATAAAAAAATGTAAAAATAAAAAATAATGATAATAAAAAAAAGAACAAATAATAATAATGATATATGTGGACAGTGAACACATTTCCTCCACAGTCTTCACTGTGAAAGCAGTGGTGGAACAAACAAAGAGTGCTGGATTCCCCACACTTCTAGAGACTGGATCTTGAAGCATCCCCCTGCAGAGAGGTGGACTCTCAAACGTATCACAGTGTTCAGAACAGGCAGCTGACAGGTCAGCCTGCAGGTGCAGCACGTGGCCACCATCGCCACCTGCAGAATAGAGAGCACACAAAAAGAGCCGTATGTAAAGGAGTGTATACACAACATTTAGTCTAAATTAAGGAAGAGGCTGTTTTTCCCAGTAATGTTGACACATAGGCAGCGTTCCAGCACGTTTGCAGGTGAAATGCGCATTCAGGGCATGCAAATATTAGTCTGAGAGGCAGCACGGGTGCCATGTTTTTATAATAGCAATAGGGATACCTGAGCCTGAATTACATGCTGAAAACTTTCATGTCTTTTGAGATGATAAACAAAACCAGCTCACCAATAAAAAGTGTCTCATCATCTCCTGCCATGAATTTGATGTTTGAAAATGGGCAGAATGATGCAGACTCGTATCTTTGAGTCTGAGAGACTCCCAGTGGGTCGGTCCACATGAGTGCTAATCAGAGAACTAGACATCCCAGAGATCTGCAGCACTGTACGCTGATACCGTTACATTCCTGGTCGTAGCTGAAAAGTTGATTTGATGAAATTATTAATTGATTTGTTATTTACCTCAAATCATATATCATACAATGTAGCATGCAGTTGAAAGCTCAACAAATCAGTTGAATCAGATGGCAAATGTAGACTTACTCACAGTGAAAACAAAACACTCTCCTGTGCCAAAGAACTTAAATTCCTTTTCATCACAATTCTTCTGAGCCCAAACAGATGACAAGAAAGCCCCACAAATCTGTGTTGCCAAGAGGCCAAGCATAAGCAAATCAAAATGTAACAAAAATACTGCAATTTCAGTATTTTCTCTAAGATTTTGTATTAAAAAAATCTGCAGTTTTCAACAGTAGGATTGTGCCCCTTATATATATGAAGCACAATATTTTAAACATGTATTGCTCAAAAGTTTGGGGTCAGTAAGATGTTTTTAAATACTTAAAAAAAAATTATACTTTTATTCAGCAAGGGTGCATGTCAAAAGTGACAGTAAAGACGTTTCCATTGTTACAAAAATCTGTTTCTAATAAATGCTGTTATTTTTTACTTTATTTTGTTTCAAAGAATCCTGAAAAAAAGTGTATCATGGTTTACACAAAAATAATAACTGTAACGGGGCTGACGAGACGTGAGGATCCATCTGCAAGCTTTTATTAAAGAGACGTGGTATAACAGGCAGGGTCGAACAATGGCAAACAGGTATATGGCGGGCAAAAACACAAGAATAGTCCTAGGGCTAGCGCAGGTCAACGATAAGCAAACAGAATCAAAAGGGGCGCGACTAGAGGGATAAATCCAGGAAAACAGGCAAAGATCAGAACGAAAAACAGGCAAGGCAAAACAAGGAAAACACGGTGACTCGGAAAGGGGTACGGGCTAAACAATACTCAGCCGAGAATGGCAGTTTGAGTGGGTGTTTATATAGTGAGTGAGGTGATAAGAAACAGCTGTGTGCAATGAGTGCAATCAGAGCAGTGTGCAAACCGTGCAATGAATGATGGGATATGTAGTCCGGGGTGCTATGCAACAGTTTGTGTTGTGCGAGAGTCAATGTAATGGAAAGGGTGACCTCTGGTGGTGAATAAACGGAAGTCCATGGACCGAATTCGTGACATTAACAGCACATGTTTTCAACTGTGATAATAATCAGAAATGTTTCTTGAGCACCAAATCAGCATATTAGAATGATTTCTGAAGGATCATGTGACACTGAAGACTGGAGTAATAACTGCTGAAATTTATTTATAAGTAATTACTATTATCTACACTGTATGTATGTTTAATATATTTTAACCATTTAACCAAAACAACAATTTTAGTTAATTAACACATTTTTAAATTATGAGGTTACTGTATATTGATAGTGTCATTCTTGTAAGTGTGCCTCTGTAGAATTATAATAACTTACGAGGAGAGACTTCTGCCATGAACATTTGTAGCTGCACAGGACTGAATAAAGCAAATCGCTCTGGAATCCAAGCCCAGACCACCCTCATCTGTTTCAGTCACTACAGAGGAGCTGAAGGTCCAAAAATCCATAGCTTGGTATGAGCTTAGGGGGAAAAAAAGATATTTGTTGCAGTTTTATTGTCAATATCAAAAATACAGTTTTATATATCACAGGAATTCAGAACATTTTTGTAAAGAACTAATTATTAATTACAGAGAACACAAAACATGCCTTCACAAACTCCTCACCTCTTATTGTGGATGTCCTTATGAATTAGTGCATCCTTGTTGACATTGAAGAGATAAGTCAGCTCTTTGCGTGTGGGCAACTACTAAAAGCCCTCCGAGGTAGAGTGCCAATAGTACTGTGCCGTCCCACATTCTGCACAAAATTCTTCATGTCCTGTCTGAAGTCATCGACGTGGGCCACTCGTGAAGACACGGAGACCTAGAGCAAGAGCTACACGGTATAAAGCTTTGTAGCTCTCCATTAGATAGACATCCAGCACTCTGATAGCATCAGTGAAAGGTAGATCAGCGAAGATCCACATGATCCAGTCAGAGTAGAACTCAAACAGGTTTGGTGAGAGCAGGCTATCAGCTTCCAGATTCCCACTTATTGGCAAGGTCATCAAAGCTCATGCATGAGGCATGTGAAATGAGGAACGTCTGGTCAATGTAACGCTTTTTAGGGTCTGTGTAAGACACCAGGGAACAAATACTGTGGAAACACTGGGCTTCGTCCTCACTGAAGTGCAAGAGAAGAGACACCAGAGTGGACAGAAGCTGACATCAGGAAAATGGTGGTTTAATACAGTGTTTCCCAACCTTTCTTTAGTCGCGGCACCCTTTGGAAATTTTAACTAATTTGTGGCACCCTACAAAATTAATTGTCACAATATTTGAATTTCTAACTTCGATATGATACTTTGAAAAGTATAGATATTCGGTACAGCAGGGAAGACCTGCAGAATATAATGTCATACAGATATTTTTTATATTATAAAAAAATGTGTCTATCAATGGTGGCAATCAGTAGGCTAATTTCTATGAAAAGGCCATTTATATGAAAGATTTTATGTAGCTTTTATTTCATATGTAAACATTATGAATAGCTAGTTATAATGGTAATTAAACAAAGTTTTGCTCATTCAGTGTATTTTTGATTTTACAGTGGGGTAATTTTGTTGCAGTAGCGCGAGATAGCTTGATTTCAAACTTTGATTTGAATAAAAAATGACAAGTAAACAGTCGGTAATAAAATAAAAACAAATAAAGAAATGACTAATGATAGCACAAATAAAAAATAACGACAGGCCTTCGAATTAAATAGATTGCTTTTTAGTTTTTCAGGTATGTCTAACACACAGTAGGGCTATTAAGTTTTTTTTTTTTTACCATATCCAAATAATGTTTGATCTAGGGATGCTCCGATCCGCCTTTTTTTGCCTCCGATACCGATTTCGATACCTAGGTTCGGTATTGGCCATAACCGATACCGATCCGATACCCGTGAAGTTTTTTTCCCTCATTTAAATAAATTTAGTATTTATATAGCTTTGTGTGTGGAACTGATAATGATTCTTTATCTTTATCTACTAGATACAGACTACTTCATTTTAAAGAAAAATAAAATAAACAAATATAAAAATATAGGCCTATGTATATTTATAATCTATGACAAAATGTATCATAAACTAGGTTAGTGGATAATTCTGCAGCAAAAGTTATTCTAGAAAAATCTGTGCACAATAATTTTAGAAATCCAAATATTTAGTGAAAAACAATATTTTGTGGGGAACAAATACAAGTGTTGCACTAAATATGGTAAAATGTTACACATTGCTATTTTTATTATTATAAAATCCATTCATTAAAAACATTTATGAATGTATTTATATACAAGTATATACTATAAAATTAAAATACATTTATTTTAAATGTATAGCATATTTTTAATAAGGCAACAACATATGATAGGTACGATAGGACAAAACAAATACAGTGCAGCACGGACTGTTTTTATACAGTCAACCCTCTACTGACACCTTGGCAATTGAATCGCCATCGGCTAGTATATTTTTTTGTTTACTCACCAGACTGAAATACTAATATATATATATAAAGTTATGCCATTTTACAAACATATAATTTTTGTAAAATGGTACAGCTTTTTAAACATCTGAAAGTACACTCTTAATATCAGTCAGTCAAGCTGTCAAGCATTATAATATGATAATCAAAATTATTTAATGATAGAACTTTAGTAATCAGAATTAAAACTTGGTAACCATGAACATAGGACTAGTGCTGGGATTTTTTTGGTCTTCAGTGGTTCCTTTACAAAAAAAAACGAACAAAATACTGATAAGATATTTTATTATTATTATTATTATTACAATCTACTACTAAGAACAATATAAAAAAAACGCACAAGGATTTATGAGCTACTGGATTCATGAATATTAATCAGGTTGTGTGCGTTCGCTGAAATCAAAACAGGGACGATAATAGGTGAGCATCAGCCAATGAGATTGTTGTTTGTGCATTAGTTCCGCCTACTACAGGAAAACCCGGCAGTAATTAAAAGCTGAAGAATTCCAAAGGAACTGTTATTTTTACAGGAAATACAACAAAGTATATCGTTTACACGTAGCGCATCAATTCGGCATGTTTCTCATCACTCGCTCTCTTGCGCGTGTAGAGAAGCAACTGAGATTCTGTGCGCCTTCACACTAGAACACATAACGCCAATACCAAACACAGGTGAGCTGCATCATCCATTCAAATACTTAAAAATATCAATCGCTTGACAGAGAGTGCAAACTCTGAGCGCCTCATTCAGAGTTTTTCTGTGATGAAACTATATTGAGCTACAATATACTCAGCCTCCACTCACCACTGACCGGTAAATCGTAGACTTGGATTAGCCATTGGCTAAAATAAATTTTTTTAGACATTATTTAGTCGCCAGAGTGAAGATTTAGTCGCATATGCGAGTGATTTACTCGCAATACGGAGAGGGTTGACAGTCTATGAGCACGAAGCGCTTACATTGTGTGCGCTTGTGTTAAAAACTGCAAAGCACAAAGGGAAGAGAAATTGATGCGTAGTGTATTATATCTGTGCAGCAGTTATTGAGCCTTTCTTTTTACGGTTTTAAATTTCAGTTACTGTGCATGTTAAAAACAATTGATAGTCTTTTCTACGCCCGTGTTTTGTTCACACAGACACCCGGTATAGCAAGTAACAAAACATTAAACTCCGGCAAGAAGATAACGTCCTTTTTGCAAAATCATAGACATGTATTTACAAATCAAGTATAATGGGAACACAGAATGATCTCGGAGAGAGCTTTACCGAGCTGACTGCTGTAACCGAACGCGACCAGGGTTTAAAGGCTGAACGAATGACTGACAGAGTTTGTGTGAACTTTAATGTAAGGACTTAAATATTCATATGTAGCTCACATTAAGCTATGGTATGGCTTCAGAAGTAACAGAATAATTTGAACAATCGGAGAGAAAAAAACTTTCTCGGATTTGGATCGGCTCTCTCTGACCGATACCCGATCCGAGAAAAATGGCACTATCGGAGCCGATACCCGATATGAATATCGGATCGGCGCATCCCTAGTTTAATCCTAGAAAGCTATTATTATCAGAGGACACATGAACATAACGGTTAGCAGATGATCAATGAATGAGAGGGCAGGGTTACCAGAGTTGCCCATTTACCACACCTTGTTACAGCACAGTAGGGCTTTGCAGACAGAAACAATACTGTAGTGTACTACATAGATGTTTCCTGTGAGCTCGATTTTTGAGTGGACTTTGCTGTTCCGGTCGTGAGCGACTAAGCGGAGCACACATACACGCATAGAGCGGGATAATACGCAGAGAGTCACACCACGTGAAAGTAAATCCTGAGCGGTCAACTAATGTTCCGGGCAGCCGGAATTTATGTGAACTAATGTTCTCACCGCGGCACCCCGGTTGGGAAACACTGGTTTATACAAATGAGAATTTTTTTCAGTGAATTCAGACCTGCTTTATTAAGGCAGTATCTGGGAATTTCCCCATTCTCCATAAACTTTGGGAAAGGGTGTGTGCTTGTTTGAAATTCCCCCAAAATCTTCCCAACTAAGCCATGGTAAGTGTCCACATCAGCGGAGGTGGATGTGCTCTCGATGCTGTGGATGATGTGCTGGTAAGCTTTGGCTCTGAGAGTATGAGGCATGGACCAGAATCCTGTACGGCCCATTGCTTTGAGCTCATAATGATGACTTGAGAGGATTTTCCTATAAAAGATGGCCGCTTCTGGTCTGGGTCTGGGTCGATCTTTTCCCAGTCTACATACTGACCGTATTTCATCCCAGAAGAAGAGCTTATCTCCCAGTTATACATCTCAGAAATGGTCATCATGGGTACACCCTTTAAACTTCCTTTATTTCCTGTTAAGATGATGAAATGTTGAAAAAATAAAAATAATAACTGCAGCATGACTTGAATGATAATAATATTATAACTTTTGCTCCAAACCATAGAGGAAGTTTAAACCTGAATTATAAATATATGTCACAATAAATTGTTAATCTAATTTTTTTGGCTTTTTTTTTTGTGTGTGTCATCTGATGCTACAGAACTCCTCAGTTACACTCTTAAAAGGTTCTTTATTGGCATCTATGGTTCCATGAAGAAACTTTCCATTGCACTAAAGGTTCTTTAGATTATTAAAATGTTCTTAACTCTAAGAAGAAAAAAAAATCAGCTTTGGGGAATCAGCTTATCAGATCATATTAGAGATTTTGTTGGTCAGTATCAGCTGATATGGGATATTTCATTTGTACATTTGTACATTTCTACTCATTTAATGCTATTTTTAGATTATATTAAATACAACTTATAAAAGTAATAATAAAATTTAAAAATGTCACAATATTTATATTTCCCAATAATAATATAATAATGATAATAAATTAAATACACAATATTATTATTAATTAATAATATATACTTAATAACTTATTATTATTATTATTGTTATTATTATATTTTGAAAACTTAAATCTATTTTAACTATTTCAAAAAACCTTATATTAGGTAATTAAACCATATTTTCAAATTATGAGGTTATATTCATAGTATAACTGAGGTGAGTATGCCTGTGTAGAAATGACATATAAGGAGAGACTTCTGTCATGAATGTACAGAATTGCTGCACAGGACTGAAGAGAGCAAATCGCTCTTGAATTGAGATTACTCACTTAACATAAATTTGAAAGAAATAGGCCCAAAGATGAAGAGCTTGAAAAGAGTCTGCACACTCAAACATCAAAGCATCACAAGCGGGATGAGAACAATATAAGCAATTTACTGAAAGAATCAAGGCAAACGTTTCGGTCACATGTTTACCATTTTCAATGCCAAGCTAACAGTGTTAGAACTAGAAGCCATCTTAATTTAAGGAATCACATGATAATTAAAGAGATCACATGATCAATCAGGACACACACAGAGAAAAAAAAGAAAAAAAAAAAAAGAAAGACAAAAGGGGGGGGGGACACAATGTGTGTATATGTAGAGCAATGGATAATTTACATCAAATTAGAGAACAATGGTTGTCTGTTAGAGTTAACAAAAGTACTGTTCATAAAAAAACAAGACAATTGAAGTTCTTCATTTAATCCCTTCGGATATACACACTCCATATAATAGAGCCACTTAGATTCAACTTGTAACAGTCTTATTTCAATCACCACCTCTTCGTGAACTGATCAATCTCTGAATACCTGTTAATCTCATGTCACTAAGTTTATGGTCAGCATCCACAAAATGTCTGGCTACAGGAGAATGAATGTCCATCCTTCTAATAGAGCTCCTGTGCTCGTTGATACGGGTCTTTAATTGACTATTAGTCTTGCCAATATACTGTAGACCACATGGGCATGAAATAAGATAAATAACAAAAGACGATGAACAAGTGATAGTCTCTCTAATTTTGAATGTTTTCTGAGTGGTGGTGCTAGTGAAAGAATCCGTTTTAATTGCATTTTCACAAGCTGAACAAATCCTGCATGGGAAGAAGCCAGTGGGATGATCCAAAGTCACATATTTGTTCTCCTTAATGAAGGTATCCGAACTGACTAAATGATCTCTTATGTTACGTCCCCTATAATATGAAAAAAGGGGAGGCTCCTTGAAGATTCTGTATCCAATATCATCAGCTCTCAGAACATGCCAGTGTTTATTGATGACAGACTTTAATGTCTGACTATGAACAGTGAAAGTTGTACAACACATATAAGGAGGTCTTTGAGATGTCTTGGATTTTGATTTAACTGGTGTAGATTTTACCTTTTCAATTGCTTGCTTAAGCCATTTATAAGGATATCCTCGAAGAAGAAACTGTTCGTTCATCTTATCGCATTCCACCTCAAAATCATCAGTGTTTGTGCAAATCCTCTTGATTCGAAGAAATTGACTGTAAGGGAGACCTTTCTTCAGAGGAATATGATGGAAGCTTTTGGCATGAAGAATACTATTCCGATCCGTAGGTTTTCTATACAGAGTTGTAAATAAAGTATGGTCATCAACACAAACATAAGTATCCAAGAAACTGATCTTGTTCAAACTTGTTTCCATGTTAAATTTGATTGTTGGAATAAAGTTGTTTAAAAGATCAACAAAACGGTCCAAATCATCATCATCTCCTGTCCAAATTAGAAAAATGTCATCAATGTAACATTTATAAAAAATAAGATAAGGCAAAAAATGATTATTTTTGTAGATGTATTCCTGCTCCAAAAATGACATGAAACAGCATGCATAATCTGGTGCAAAAGTTGCTCCCATTGCTGTGCCATTCTTCTGTAGATAGAACACTTTATTGTATAAAAAATAGTTCTTAGTCAATACAAGTTCTGCCATATCAACAAGAAGTTGTGTGGAAGGTGTAAGGTCACTTCTTAAATCCAAGAAATGTCTCATTGCGGCAAGACCCACAAAATGGGGAATATTAGTATACAAACTGACTACATCCAGAGTCACTAATTTTATGTTTCTGTCCACCTTCACTGATTTAAGCTGATCAATAAAGTCGCTTGTGTCTCTCAAATATGAAGGCTGTTCAGCAACAATTGGTCTGAGGTAGTGGTCAATAAAAATTGATAAAGGTTCAGTGAGAGATCCTATACAGTACAACAGACGATTGGACGTCCTGGGGGATTTTGAAGTGTCTTGTGTACTTTAGGCAACACATACAAAACAGGCCTCACTGGATATTTGCATGTTAAGAACTGCAGTTTCGTTTCTGTAATCATTTGATTGCTGAAAGCTGATGTAAGGAATCCATCAATTTCTTTCTTAAAGGATTGAGTAGGATCCACATTCAACTTAACATAGAATTCATCATTATTAATTTGGAGTTGCACTTCCTGATCGTAAGATTCCCTGGGTATTAAAACAATGCCACCCCCTTTATCTGCAGGCTTAACCACAACTTTGTTCATTTTCTGCAGAGAATGGAGAGCTTGTAGTTCACCCTGGGTGCAGTTGGACACCAGTGGTCTTCTTTGGTGGAGAAGATCACCAATATCCCTCTCAACCAGCTTTACAAAGGTGGCAATCGATGCATTAGATGTAGGGGGGCAGAAGGTGCTCTTTGTTTTAAAAGGAGTATAAACCCTTCCTATTGCGGGGGCTGTAGGGTTCTTGTCAAAAAAAGTACCTCAATTTTAAAGAACGAAAAAATTTATACAATTCCACTTTGAGTCTGAAAGGGTTCGTATGTGTGGTAGGGACAAAAGATAACCCTTTGTTTAAAATATTCTCTTCAGAACATGATCAGTGAGATTGAAAATTAAATTCTCCTCTGTCCTTGTCTGGTGATCCTTTTCTTTATCTTTGCCCCTCCCCCATCTGCCTCTACGGGTTTTCTTCTCCTTAGTGAATACTTGGGTTTGTGAGTGTCGAATAAAAAAATCAGGTTCAGAATCTGTGGGATATTCAGATGAGTTCAAAGCCTCGGATGAGCTGCCAGAGGTGGAAGGTATATTTCGAAAATGCACTGACTTGCGCCTATGCCTGGTAACATCAATGGGTGGATTACGCCAGGGATATACTTTGTCATCCCGGTAATCCAGGGCATCTCTTCTGTATTTTTTCACTTTAATTTTCTGCAGCTCATTTTTATATTTTTCAACTGATGATTGAAGTTCACTCTCCAGGGAATGTGAAAACTCAGGATTGTGCAGACTCTTAATACTATCCTTGAGTTCAACAATCTGTTGACGAGTGTTGTCAAGTTCCTTACTCACAAAATCAATGACCAAGACAGTGAGGTCGAGAGAGGCCTTATTCAACATTTCACACCATTTGTTGCAAAAATCATCATTGTTGCGTCCAATGCTGGGTTCTTTTTGTATCCTCAGTCCCCGTATTCACTGAGTGTACTACCATGCAGAAACAACCTGGTTTCTTTTTGAAGTAGTGTCTTGAGATCATGAGAAAAACGATGGCATATAGCATTGTTGGCATCTAGCAGATGGGGGCTTCGAGTAAGGCGGTCAGTGCTCATATTTGGGAACACGACGGATAAAGAATCTTCTCTATTCTAGTTTTTGTTCAATAAATGGCATAGTAACTGCCTGAGATTGTAGTGAGGCTGTTAATGTCACTCGCTTAAAAATAGAGGACATAGTTTAATCCGTCTATTGCTAAGTTGTCAGCAGGTGAGAAAAAGCAAAGTATTAATCTAGTAGAAGCAGCCAGAGACTCAGCCGCAGCCCTCAAAAAAATTCCAACCTGATGTGTCGTAGGGGGGGGGGGGGGGGAGGGGGTAGAGCCAAAAAAAGGGTTACACGCATAAGTATTGAAGAGCTTAGAGAAAGAGTCTTTCCGGGGCACGGATTCAACTATAGAGGCATCACAAGGCGAGATGGGAACGGATGATACATTCGAATTTACTGAATAAACAAGGCAAACGTTTCGGTCACATGTTGACCATTTTCAATGCCAATGTTATGTTAGAACTAGAAGCCATCTTAATTTGAGGAATCACATGATAATTAGATCACATGATCAATCAGGACACACACTGAGAAAAAAAAAGAAGAAAAAAAAGGGGGGTCACATGTTTGTATATGTAGGAGGCTAATGATTACATTTAGCTTAATCAATTAGAGTAAGGGGCAATGGTTGTCTGTTGGAGTTAACAAAAGTACTTTTGCTATCCAAACAACGCCCCCCCCCAAAAAAACAAAAATCCCCCGCGCGCGCCCACCCTCCCCCCCAAGCAATCAACCCTTGTTCTCATTGTTGGCATCCCGACGTGCTGGGTTGGGCCCTTGTGATCGGGCTCTTAATGTTGAATGTGTCGGTGACATCTTTTCAAGCTCGTGCATCGTTGGTACAGCCTTTTTTGGTCTGCCTCGCCGTGCACATTACGAGCCCCGCGTCATGTAAAAAAACAAAAAAGATTTTTTGAAGGGGCGCTGTGAGTCTGCCTGCTGCTTTAAAGAATATGATGGGCCTAAATAATAAAAATAATAGCCTAATACACTAATAATGTACTAACACTGTTGTATGATGATGATCCTGTACATAGTAGTAGTAAGTTAAATTTAGTGATGACTAAATTTACTTTAAGTTCATACAAATACATTTTTAAAAGATTGATTTTAATGTTTGTTTGTTTAATTATTATTTACATATCCATTTGAAATGTGTGTAAAACAATTTTTTAATGCAGTTAAATGATAAAATTATCATTACAATTATCTTTCCTTTTAAAAGTCGTTATAAACGGTATGAGCTTATAATGTTCAGCCACAACATTTTTTGATCCGCATTTATGTATTATATTATTGTATTATGGAGTAAAGTCACAAGTGCATTTTAGGATTAGATTAATTAATTGTTCATTATTAATAATTAACTATTAATTGTAGCTTAAATGAAGCCCCTCAGAGGTGTTACACAAGCATTTGTGCATATTTATGATTTCATCAATGCGGGCCAAGTGCCAAAGGCGACATTTTGAAGCGGTGAAAATATCTCATTCATGCACCTGTAAGATCCTCACTGGCCCGTTTGCTTGAGTTTCCATTAGGTCTTTTGATCGGAGGCTTTGTAGTGATACATATTCCACCAGTGTTTCTTTCCCCATCCTCATTGTGTAGTGATCTTGCTCTTGGTCTGATATGATTGCATCTGCTAAAATCACCTGTTCCTGCATCATCGGTGTCACAAACATAGAATGATCTCGAACGAGGTCTTAAGTGGCTTCTGTCCTTGTCAGTCTTTCCTATTGAGTGTTTTGTCTCCTCAGAGCTGTAAAGCGATCGGGAACGAAGTCTACCACAGTTTGTCCGGTCTGCATATAGCCTACTGTGAATTACTGCCATCCTCCACATTCCGGACCTTCACATTTGTAGATCCAAAATGGGCACATGCAATATTTGAAGTAACCTGGAGCATGGCCCCAACTGTTCATTTCAAAGAGACTTTCAAAGTTAAGTTCACAGTTGGTTTGTTGTTCTCTTTGTGATGCCCTGAGACACCTGGGTTTTGTTCAGACGATGTGACTGTCAGGTGACCTGCCCAGGCGGCTGTAGTACAACTGTATACACAGTGGAAAATTTCAGACAGCCTCTGTTATTTTTTTGCAATCACCTGTGAATAAAAGCACTTGAGTGTGAACACTTGTAATAAAACCAATAATATAACATAGCATAACAATGATGTCTAGTAATTAAATTCAACATCAAACAGCAAATAAAGATATTAAAGAAATCTAATAAGAATCTTCCAACAACTGATCTACTGAATTAAAATTAAAAATTAAAAAAATGTAATCGAAATAAAACAAAATTAATTTCCTCCTTCTTACAACTTGCTTCGTCAGGTATGGGTTGAAATCAGTGTACATAACTTTGGCTGGCGCATTAACCATATAAAACATATTACGCAAATATGATGATGATATAAAAATACAAAAGCTTGCCTCAGTATGTCTGTACGAGGCCACCGTCAAATTGCTCCTTCGGGTTGCTATTCCAGCAATTCCTCCTTGGTTGTTCCCTATGCCAGTAACTGATTTACAAATTCACAAAGTAATAAAAAAAACGGAGATGAACATGCCAACTGAAGTAGTAGTTCAACAATATATAATACAAGAGTATTATTCTGTGTTACAGGTATTTACAGATGGGTCTAAGGAGCCAGAGTCTGGAAGAACAGCAGCAGCAGTTTATATTCCTACTTTTAAAATAAAAATGGCTAAAAGATTATCAGATCATGTGTCAGTTTTTACTACCATACTAGGGCTCTACATTCTAGTAAAAGTAATGGCACTGACTCGCCTACTTTAAATAAAGTGAGTAAACTAACTGATTTTTTACAAATTGTTGAATTACTTAATTCGGCACAATGTGTTCGTGTGCTTTCAGGATGGATGCAATAGTTATAACTCAAACAACGTTTAGTATCAACAGTATTTAAGAGCTATTTCTAGTTTGTTGGATTTAAATCCACTCTGTGCTCTCTAAAGCTCTAGACTGGGCAGTAGTGGCGGAAGTGGGCATCGTGCCAATAGTCTCGGCGGAAGGTTGGTTCAACAAAACTATCACCATGAAAAGACAAACGAATCTGAACTTAGAGCTCAGATGCGTGTTTGAAATTGGCGCAAGTATTAGGTGAAGTTTTTGGTGATCATCTTTATAGAACTATAGTGTCACATTGTGTGGGGCGGCTATCGTTTTGAGGGAAAAGAAAATGGCAGATTTTATTAGTTTTATGAGCATACTATGCATTTACTGTAACCGTACATTCAAGCGTACTAGCTAGTCTCAGTGGCTTACAAGCATGTCGAATCTTACTCTTTTACTGGCTTAGTTTAAGAAATCATGAAATAAACAGTGAGTAAGCCTCCATTAGTTGTTGAGCGATAGCAGTACAAACTTAATGAATTTTTATCATGTCTTGCTGTAATCCATTTTTCCGCATTTAATGTTAGAAGCAAAATGTGCATGAAAATGAGTTATCATCCAACTACCACTAGCGTCACTGTTTAAATGTTTATATTTCAGGAAATTATTTGGAGTAGAAACTTCATTTAAAGTAGTTTTTAAATGTGCGTCAATGCCCATCACTAATTATAACCATTTTCTTGTCATATTTTGTGTGCTCTTTTTTGGGGACTTAAACTCATGAAGTGGAAGTTCTACTTGTTTATTGAGTGAAAAAAGAGCTAAACTGCTGAAAAACTTATTAAAATATGAAAATTCTCCAATTCCATGTTTCAACATAGTATATGCTTATTCACATAGGTGTGCTTAATGAAAAATCATACTTTGCAGTTTTGTGAAAACCCTGGCACAGAATAAATAGATATTCATTATATGTTATGCTGAATGCTTGTGCTTTTGAGTGATATTAAATATGAGTTTTTTTAATAATTGTAGAGACATCTGACATCAGTGGGCTATGAACAGCAGTTCTCCATGGCCTTCCATTCTTCCTTGAAAAGGACCTTACTGATTTACAAGACATGTTTTGTAAGTAATTTTGTCTGTTATATTCTGGTTATTTAGTGTAATGCAGACATTTCTTGAGACCTGGCAAGAAAAAAATATAAGATAGAAACAATATAAGATAGAAAGGAATGAAGAAAGTGAAAAAAAAAAAACTTCTAAGGAAAAAAGAAAAGGGAATGTATAATAAAAGAACAAAGTTGGAAAGAAGAGAAAAAAATACTTAAAAAGGGTTAGTTCACTCAAAAATTAAAAACATGTCATTTACTCACCCTCATGTCGTTCACCCTTAAACTCTTAGAGGATTGTTGCATTTCGGAAGCACAATTTAGATATTTCTGATGAAATTCGCAAGAGTTCTTTCTGGCATAGTAGGCAGGTGGGCACACAAGCTACCGAGCGTTCAAGACCGCGCGGAAAAGTAACGAAAGTATCATCATTCACGAGAGAATACCGACGACGCATGTTGCATTATTGTGTGCTGCTGCTGACGAGGCAGAGTCTGGTGATTACCTGTACGTAGAAGAGCAGGTCGCATGCGCACTGTGCCTATAGTTTGAGGCGAGCCATTCTGCCCTGATTTCTCGAATAAAATATCTTCATTTGTGTTCTGAAGATGAGCAAAGGTCTTACAGGTTTGGATCTACATGAGAAGTAGTAGTTAATGACAGCATTTAACACTTTTTGGTGAACCCTTTTTAAATATAGAGTAATAAAATAATGTGAAGAAGAAATAGAATTAGGTTAGAAAAGGAGCTGCTGACATTTATATGAAGGAAGAGTAAGGTAGACAACAGCAAGAGTAAAGTAAGTGAAAAACAGAAAGGATAGGACTGAAATAGAGATAAAGGTAAGTAAGTGAAAGATAATATAAATCAAATAGGAGTTTGTAAAGCAATAAAGAAATGCCAGATATGCAAGGAAACTATAAACAAAGAGTCTTAATATAGTGAATATGAAGAGACTAGTGAAGACAAGCAGCGCAAGTGTTATTGTATAGCACAATTTCTATACACAACTGGTAGATATCAACAGTGATTTACTAATAAAATACATAATAAAAACAATAATCAGCAAGCATATCAGGAACTAAGGATTTAAGAAATTTGAATGTATTTAAAAAAAATTGTTTAATGAGGTTTAAAATGAATTTAAGAAAACGATTATACGTATAATATAGTGCAATCAGTTCGGACATGGCACAGTGCTCTTTCAATAAATGCACAGCTAAACAGATGCTTTTTTGAGTCTGCATTTAAATGTGACTAATTTTTTAGCACATCTGATCTCTTCTGGAAGCTGATTCCAAATGCGGGTGGCATAATAACTAAAAGCACTTTCCCCTTGTTTTGTGTGAACCCTTGGTATTTCTAACCCTTGACTCGATGCTAATGATCTGAGTGGTCTGTTAGGTTTTATATTCAGTGAGCATATCTGCTATGTTTTTAGGTCCTAGGCCATTGAGTGATTTAAAAACGAGTAAAAGAACTTTAAAATCAATCCTAAATATAACCGGAAGACAGTGTAAGGACCTGAAGACTGGTGTAATATGCTCAGATTTTCAAATGTTCTAGTCAGAATTCTGGCAGCTTGAGGGGCTTTTCTGGATGAGGGCTAGGGGCCGCTGTCTAATGGTTCTTCTTGGAAGGGCGCAGTGAGGAGACTGAGGCAACAAACATTACAACTTACGTCGCAGGCCCTGCTGGTGATGAAAAGGCATGAATCAAGTTGCTCCGCAAGTCTTGACATGGAAGTAGCAAAACTCTAATTCTTGCAACTATGAAGTATGTTTTTGAGTTATGATAGTACATAGCTGATTTATGTTGAGGGTCAGCTTTGAGCATGACACTACTGAAACTAAGGCTGTCTCGCAGAGTGCATAGTTCATCGCAAGCATTCCTGTACTTGATTTTTAGTTGTTAACCCCATAGAGTACACAGCGCTTATGGCATTCACTTGTGAACGGTTCACATAACCGCTCTGAGAACTTCCTGCTTTGTTTCGCAATATGGGCAATGAGCTTCGGGTTGTTTGGCTGTATTTGTTATTACTGAAGAAAGTCTGCGGCAGCATCTAACTGTATACTTTCCTCAATGGCATGGCAGTTTAGGAGGTCAATGGGGCTATAGTCATCAATTTGGAGATAATGCTATGTAATCTGGGTATCATCTCGCATAGGCTGTGTGAGGGCTGATTTGGTTGCCTTTCTCATTATTTGATGCTTCAAGTGGGAGGGCATGATACATGGTCTAGAACACGAGGCGGTGGGCAAGAATTGAGGTAGGCCTTGTGTGAGCTGGTCGCGCATGCACATGGAGGCGTCGGCTAGCTAGAACTATATGCTCCTCCTATACTCACACTAATAACCTCTCTATCGCGCTTCATAAGATATACCTTGAACCATTTAATTACATAGGCCAGAAAGCGTGGAACGAGCCACGTTTTCCGCAGATCATCTCTAGTAGTATTTATGATCGAGCATATCTAAACGGCAAGGCACTGAGATCTATAAAAAGTAGTCCGCAGGGCTTAGGCTGATATCTTTGCCGAGATTCATAATTTAAGGCGAATATATTTTTATCATAATGAGGTGCTGTCTCTGGTGCTGTGATGGGCGGTCGAAAAGCAGATTGAAAGTTGTCGGCAGGTCCAAAAAAACACCATTTGAGTTTGAGTGATAGAGATGTGAAAACCACTCGTTTAAGACATGGGCTATGAGGGTGCTCTCTTGATCATGGTTTTTCTGGTCAGTCTTTAGAAATCACACAAAATAGAATATATATGTCAGCGTCTCGTACGCTAACTCTGAGCAATCACCGCATAACTTTTTTTCATGTGATTTAACAAATCAATTATTCATTAGATTAGCAAATCGTCACAGTCCCCTCATTCAAGAGACTGGATGCCAGTGCTTCGCTTGAACACCATCCCCCACCCTGATCACCATGACAACTAATCATGATATTGCGTCTGGTGACCGTTTTATGGCTTCCTAGTAAAGGATGCTTTATGGGGAGAATCTCCCTCATTTTATCTCATGAAAAGACAAGGCAGAAAAAAAAAAAAAATGCCCAAGGAATCTTGAAGCTCCCTGGTCTCTATTAATCTTCATAGGAAAACCTTTGCTTTGATTGAATACCCGATAAATACTTCATATCCTATTAGGTCGATTGTGTATACGGGCATTACTGTCTTGTATATTGTCTGGCTTGTAGTGTATTCTCGTTTTATTTCAATGTTATGCACGATAGACCACTAGTGCTAATATGGACGGCTCAGCCATATTTCATGCTCTAGTATCTTATGAATTGCGCCTTCTTTATGATGGCAAAAAAAAATCAAACGACTAACCAAGTGTGTATATTATATGCTGATACTTATGCAACATATTGATGTTCTAAGAATTCTTACTAATTTGTGCCTCAACACTCGGGCAAAGAATCTCACAGCGAATTACATATGCAAGAATACCTAAGTCTTAGCAGACAAAGGGCGCATAAAAACGCAGAACTCGTCCACTTGAGAAGTTGTCGGGCGGACTTCCGATTCCGCTTAAGTCACTTGGTCAGTGCGCCCTCTTGAGAGGCTGATCTACTGGGCTAGGCTTTAAAGGCCACACTCAGGTGACGCGAGGCGCCCCTCTGTTGTGGTTCTTTTCGTATCAGCTAAGTAAGATGTGAGACAAACCTGCAATCCGCTTGGAAAGCGTTCTAAGGGCATGTGCCATGGCTTGCGGCCTTGTCGCTTTGCCATTCATGCCAGTAACATCTGCCATCAAACTGTTCTGTCTGGGTGTCTATCTGACCGCGAATTCAGCAATAGATCTACGGGAAGCTTTATAGATTATGGCATCAGGATGCCTCTTTCATGACGGCGCGTCGAGACTCAAAAAGCTAAATCAAACTTATGTTTATTTAATTGTTATACAATTAGAGTATCAGTTAGGGGCACTCTTTTGTTTTAGCAAGGGTGTGTTTGAAACATCAAGAATCTGACGTATCCTGCTGAAGGGCTTTGATCTGTTGAATATAGCATGGCAAAGTGTTTGCACTAAAATCGCCTTCTTTATGCTCTCTTTCATTGCTGAGTTAAACTTTTAATTCCGGTCTTTTGCCCTAAAAAAATAAAACCTAACTGTACTCGTGTGTGTGTGTGTGTGTGTGTGTATGTGTATGTTAGACGCGTGCTTAATGTTTTATGTAGTGTGTTAGACTTATGTTTAAAGTGTTTATGCTAGTTAATAAGACCTTACTGTATCAGACTTACGTGTCACTTGTTTACTCTAACTGGAGTCAATACTCATGGGCAGATTTACGTTACAAACTATATAGAATTGTACAGTAAAAGGTTATTATCCTTTACCAGCCGGAAATTACCGTTCTTTTAGAATCTGAGCAAGACGGTTGTACTTGGTGCTCCCTGATTGGTGGCAGTACTAATATTGGCTATCAGTGAGTTCTAAAATATGAATATGTTAATTATAACTAGTTTATGGATTAGATTTATCATATTTTCGCAAGGTGGGGGCGCATGAGTCTGTATTCGCTAGTCAGATTGTGGTAGAGAACTGGTCGTAATCATGGAAAAACGAAAAGTTATGAGTTTAAACATCTGGCTAACAGCTTAAAAGTGTGTGCCGTGATAGCCCCAGGTTAAAATATGGGATATGACCTTGCAGATGGCCCTGTGTGTCGTGTCCCAAATCTATTCTGCTGGCTTGTGTTTAGATGCGATGATAAAGTGGAGGGTTTGAAATGGTACGCGCTATTAATAATTGGTAGCTAGTATTTACTGTAATATTTCAATGGGGTCTTAATGGTATGCAAGTGTATAGGTATGATCTGATTCTTAGAAGGCAAATGGAATACCCTAATAGTCAGTATTAACGCATATATCTGTCCTGACATGAAGCGTAAGTCTGATCTGCAGGCTCAGCGGCATGTCAACTGTTCGGCATAATGTCAATAATGGCTTTAGTGAAGAAATGCACAAGTTGCAGTATTGTTTAAATTGTATCTTTGAAGAAGAAATCTCAGTACAGATATATCAAGGTAGATGTGAGCGCTGCACCCCTTTCTACAGCATAAAGGCCTTAAAGATTATAATTAGATTGAAGCAATTCATCCACACTTTGACTGCATATATATGAAAGCCTTCGTGCAACTGGTGGTCTTGACTTGTGTTTCATGCACTCGCATGAGTTGAAATTAAAGCTTGTAATATCTGTAACTTCTCGTAGCTGCATATGTGAGGCTAAACATAACTGACATATACTGTTTAGATTAACGCGGGTTTTTAGAAAGCTACTAGTAAAGACGTTTTGGGAGATACTTTAAAGTTAAAGAATAACTATAGTGCAAGAAGTTTATATTGTTGCAATTATTATAGAGAAAGCCCCTAGCACGAGGGGCTGCGAAATGCTTAGGTAACTGCAACAAGTCTTGAAGGCTAGAATAGCAGCACGTTCTAGAAACTGTGAGGGGATCTGTTTAAGCACAATAGACAGCACATTAAACTTGCGTTAAATTATGCAGGCTTGCGGGGCTATAAGGCATTGGTTTCCAGTGATGGCAGTAGACAACAACTTGTCACATCACGAGAAGTGCTAAACTCACATAGGCACAACACAGCGCATGTTTGTAAGCCAACATTGAATAGGGGCATGCTAAGGCTTAAACAGACGACATGTAGCATAAGTTTCATTTTAAATAGGCTAAGCTACGGAGCAAATAGCTTTAACATTGGGAGGGGTTAAGCACTTCTTTCTGTGAAGGCTTTAATAGCACGATGACTGTGTGTGGGGGCAGTGTGAAGCAATGTGAATTTACCTATCGGCGGGCCTGGTTTCAGGATTTTTCCATTGCTCTCTTGCCTCTCATTTTTCTTCTTTTTCTATGTTCCTTTGCATCTTCAATTCTTATCTGCAGCAAAAGTTTACTATCTTCATGATGGGGGTTGTCTATCCTTCACTGAATGCTATGGCTGCAGATAGGCTAGTTAATTAAATCTAAACTTATTAGCATTTTAATGTCTTTATCTAGAGATGAATCCATTAAGTTATTGGATGCTTTTTCAGTTGGCACATGTGAATACACAGTGGCACGGCTACGGAGGCGGGGAGTCGGGTGCCACACCACATGGCATGGCCCAGCATGGTAGTGCATAGAAGGCCACGTCATCAGCTAGTGGCACCCCTACATGGTGTGTTGGTGCCGCGAAGTTCAAAATCAGTTAATCACAGTGGCAGGGGCTGATTGTTTGTCCTAATATCGACAGGATTGATTGATTACCCTG
This sequence comes from Sinocyclocheilus anophthalmus, assembly GCA_018155175.1. Classification (NCBI taxonomy): domain Eukaryota; kingdom Metazoa; phylum Chordata; class Actinopteri; order Cypriniformes; family Cyprinidae; genus Sinocyclocheilus; species Sinocyclocheilus anophthalmus. The sequence continues at coordinate 94,310 of JADLZN010006782.1, forward strand.
TTTTAATAATAGTAGTCAGCTCATTTTAAATCCATTTACATGTATGCCCCCTTGATGTTCTCTCTGAACCTCAAAAAGGAACCAGTATAGACATTTCTATTTTTGATTTGTTTATTTTCAAGAAAAAAAATAATAGGCATAATCTGAATAGAAATGCTCTCTTTTTCCTTCTGCTTTTCCCTTTTCTCTTTCACTTCCTCAGAGATTGAGCTTGTTTGGGGAACCGTCAGTAAATTCTTAGTGATAATTTGACAATAATTTGACATTAGTCTTAAGTCATCAATCAAAAGCGGAGGGGGGAATCCCAATGTTTTACTGGCTCGCCCTTTTTCAGCAAAACATATGCGACCTAAACTATTTTAGGCATTCACAACTACTGTTTTGATCACACGTGTAGTAGTGCTCCTAGCGCCATCTACTCTTCAACATCAGTGTGTCACAATACTTCGTTGCCATTCTCAGACTATGTCCGCAGAATGCAGACGTCACGCGAAGAGGGGCTGGGGTCTAGGGCGTCGTGATGAACACCCCTTTCACCTCAGATGCCGACGACTCACGCTACTGAGGCGGCGAAAGGCTAACTGGAACACTAGAGAGAGAAGTGTACTCAGACTCGGGACTCGGGCGAGAGTTGTGGCTACACAAAAGCTC